>JAAAKG020141620.1:0-11814 GCA_010014905.2 Druon quercuslanigerum | reverse complement strand
TAATGAGTCCCTGTAGCAAATAAAGAATAGTTATACCTACGGATAGAAGACATGACTAATATTATATTAGTAATATTATATAATATATAATATTATATATATATATATATTATATATTATATAATATTAGTAAGTTCAACTACCTGCAGACAGTCGTTGTAAGAAACCTCGTTCCTCAGCTAACAAAAATAGTCCTTAAAACTAACTAAATAGCAGTACCATTATTTACTAACTAAATTAATTGTCCTAACAATTTTATTAGTTGTCCCAACTAATCTTTTTTTCAGTGCAGAAGGCTGTATTTAATTATTCCTATATTCACATTTTTTCCAGGGAATCTTATCAATCTTATCAGAAATGGTTAATTTTGGCTTTAAAAAACGTGCAATAGTGGTAAGAAAACTGTTTTGGAGATAGAAAATATCATGTCAAATTTGAATTACTGCTCATTTGTACTTGCTTCCAGTGTATTTGAGTTTAATTTTAGCAAAATATACCGGGGTAAAATACGACGAGAACGGTCTGGGATTGACTAAAGTTGACAAGACAGCTTGTGCTGGTCAAAAAAACATTTAAATTTACATATTATTATTATTTAAAAAACATTTTATTTATATTGATCTGCATACAAATTTAGAATGGCTTCTTTTAGCAAATGGTTCTGGTTTTATCAATTGAAAATACTTTTTAGGAAACCAAAAATGCCATTTTTCAGGAAAACTCTATATGAGATATAAAAAATGTTAAGAAGAACAACTTTTCATCTTGAGAAGATGAATAAAGTTTCTTCAAACCATTTTAATATTAGATGCATATTTTTGACTCAAGCATGAACAACGCTATTAAACATTAAAAACTCAATTTTTCGCAAAACTGCAAGATACGAAAAAAAATAAACAAAAATTGTTAACTCAAAAAGAATATAGAAATGTTTTGTTAATCATTTTTTTATAGGACGCGTAATTTTTCTTTTAATCGTACAAAATAACATTGAAAATATAACAAAAAAACATTTTCGGAAAAGCAACACGAATTTGAAAAAAAATGAACAAACAAAAGTTTTTCGCCGAAAAATTAATTGCAAATTTGTTAATAATTATTTTTTGATATGACCAGTAGTTTTTTGTTTTAATCATAAAAAGTCTTGTTTAAAATCTAAAATTTTTGGTGTGGCTGCAAACAAAAATTAATGCTGCATAAGAAACAATTATTAAAGGAATTATAAAAAAAATTTTATATACATTAATATACTAATGTTGAACGTATTATAGAAAAGTACGCGTTTCGGACAAATTTTAATTGAGCACGGATGCGTTATGAGAATGCTTTCGTTAAAGCCGAATGAGCTTTAACAAAAGAGAATTCACAATTGCCAAATTACATGTGTCGATGTTAAAAGGCCTATGCACAAATGGGAGGGAAGTACAAAGAACGAGTTTGTAGCGCGAGCTAAATAGGCCATTTAGCACGAAGCGCCACATAAATATATTACCATGAGCATATGCCCACACAGCAGGCAGATTTTTTCTGATTCCAATATTTTTGGTCGCCTAAAAGAAAAATTTCCTCTATATTCGAGCCAAATCGGTCCATATGGGCCCTTTAGATTAATATGAGGCTTTAAATGGGGAAAAGACGAGTTTTCAAAAAATGGAGAAAACCATCTGTTATTCACTTTATCGAAATTTAAGTTCATCACTCTAAATCTAAAAGTATCGTTTTTGCTGCAGCGGTATTATTCAATTGATACGAAAATCCGTATAAATATAAAAAAAAGATTTCAACATTTTTGGATCATTTTGTTGCAGATCAAATCAATACCTTCAGAAGAATTATTGAAGGAATAGTGTCCACCCAATAACTTTTTATTTTGGCCCCCTAACACTTACATTGTAGCTGAAAAATGTAAAAAAAAAGCCTAAAATGAAAGTTAAAGGTAAAATTCATGTCAAAGACTTCTAAAGTATTTCTAAACTAAGTTTTTATTATTTAAATAATTATTATTTGTTTCAACAAATATTCTGAATAATTATGCTAAAAGACGGGATATCAAACAAATTCTTTTAATACAATGTGTAATGTTGGAAAAAGGTTTCTTACCCCTTGCCCCTTTATGAGCAGATACATTTCATTTCGGGAAAAGGTATTCGCGGCATTTACTTGGTGGCGATCCATCACCCCGAATCTTGATAAATTCCAAAAGTCCTTAAGATTTGGCCATTGGGTATAAAGAAGTTGCACGAAAACCCGAGCGAAAACCTAGAATTTATCCGCCAATAAAGTCCGAATTTAATTTAGATAACCGATATGCTACCAAGCTGAAAAGTTTGAACCCACCCTATTCATTTAATTTAACGAGCACGTGAGGCAAAGTTTGCGGCAAACAATATCGATAAGGGACTTGAAGCTCAATTCTTGGTTGGGTCTCTTCGGCTCGTATACGTATATTCGTCAGGACAGGGGATAACGTTTCAGCTTGTGAGGAATCCTAATTTATAAAATAAACGACGGTGTAGCATTGCGTACGTACGGCGTACGCTAAAGATTCGCGTGTGTGCCTCCCACACAGGTAGTTATCTCGGTGACTTAATGCCGGGTAATGTGCTCTCCAGTTACATCCCAGGCAATCTGCTGGCTAGCTGGGATGCCTGCCTGCCTGCCCGGCTGGTTGGTCGACCAAACCGAAAGTCCAACCGCCAAACCGACCCTCGACTCTTCTCTTACGATATATCTCACAACTTGCAGCACTCAACATCAGAGAGAATCTTCTTTTGAGAATCAGAATTTTCTCAAGAATATCCTCAGAAACATTCGGTTTTGATATTTCTTTTTAGATTTTATCGTATCTCAAGTGACAGCAACACGAGCAGGATGGTATTGACCCTCGAAAATAAAAGTATAGGAAGTTGCTGATGTAAATTCGTATTTGGATCCAAAAATAACTAATTTATTACTTTTTATAAAAAGAGTTTTGAAGTAGAAGTACTTCATGTAGCTCATAGTCGATGTTTTGTGTTTTATGTAAACTTGTGGAAAAATTATGATTATTAATGTTTTAGTCAGAGGATAGTTATGATAATGCCGTAAGTTGTTTGGATGTATCAAAATGATATATAAAAGTGCTATTTTTATTCCAAAAAAAAACCTTCGAGATAAGAAATCTCTGCTTGGCATACATGCATATATCTTTGTGAATCAGAGAAAATTCTTACTGATTAGATTCAGCGAGTTATCTCTCACTGAATTAAATTTAGAGTAAATCTTTTTCGCATATATCTGACAAGTGGTGGGTAAGTTACATTTTAAAAGGAAGTAGTTATCGTGAACGCTACATCATGAAATAAGTAACTTGTTATCTTAATAGTTACCGTTTAAAAATGTAACTTCTTCTTCTCAAAATAATTACCGCTTTATTATTTTTGTATTCTTCTTGACCCTTTTTTTTCAAATAAATTTTTAGTAATTTTTTTAAGTTAAACCCACTCTAGCCATTTTTTTAAATAAAAAAATTATTGTAGTTACTGTTGCTGAAATAATATAACTAGTTACGATTTCGTTGTTACTAATAATAATATAACTTCTTTAAAGAAAATTCGTTATTACTATCATCAGAAAAAAGTACCTAATTCAAAGAAACAAATAAACTTTCCAGCACTGTACATGAATCTAGATTGAAAATAATGAACAATGTCTAATAATTTAATATTGAAAATCTTAAGTATGTATGCATAGAAATTAGAATACAGCTGAAGATGGAATCCGAACCACCAGCACGCTGCTAAAAGTGCATATATCTTGAATTTAACAAATATTTTTACATTATACTTCAGTCTAGCACACAAAAGATTTGTTATATATTATGTGAGTTTAGTGAGATAAAAAGCTTGCTGGGACGAAGAATTTTTTCATTATCTCGAAGAATCTGATGCTGGCCGCGAACGAATACTTGGAATATATTAGAGCAAATCGATTTGCACACGCTGAATATAAAATTAGCCGAGTGCCCGAACTGCTCGTAAAAGAATCCAACTTAATACCCTAATTATAAAGTTAGCAAATCCCTCCTTTGACATGGAATCCTCTAATTTTCTTTTCCATTTCGAGCATTGTTTCATAAATTCCTTTATTTATTAAATCCGATCAACGAGAAGAACGGCAGAAATGGAAGGAACATAGATTGAAAACTCATCGTCGAAGATGAAGATGCTCTTCCACTTTAAGCTCACCACTTGACTTTATATAAAACATTAATCAAATTCGGCTTAAAGACGCGAAAGAAGGGAGAAAGGGAAGGAGTGACTAACGTCTTATGTCTTGTTCTTTGATACCCTTTTCATTCCCTTTATAATATGACCTCCTCCCCCTGCCTCCACCCAATCTCTTTTCATCTTATACACTCTCAAAGGAGCAAGGGGAGGAATTTATCATAAGCTCTGACAAGGTGTTTCTTTAAGACTTACATCAAGAAGTAGAAAATAATGAAGTAAACAGTTTTGTAGCAGCATGATAAAGTTGGATATCAGCTTGCATCAATCGCGGATGTTAGATTGATGCTGCGCTCCTCAGACATCTTCATGTGGCGTTCTCTCTGATCTTGCTTGATAATTTATGTATGCTAAGTGGAAGAGAAAAGGAGACAAATACCTAACATGATACTGTAGGGCTTTGAGGAAAATTTAATTACTTCATTTCAAGTGGGTTCTTGCATTTAAATGAGGAGGGCATCATCCTTAATTCAATTATCAGGTGCATGTTGTGTGCAGAAAGGTTCATTTATGATTCAAGGTTATTCATTTTGATACTTGGCTCCATTTTCTTTGAGAAACAATAATTTATATAAAAGTATTATTTTTACTATTCGGAATCTTTAATTGTAAATTGAGTAGTTCGATATTTTATTTCACGCAGAACTTTGGTTGCAATATGCGAGGGGTTTAATTTTCAAACATGTTTGAAAATCTGAAAAGTTCACTAAGAGATGTTATGGAATCCACTGGATCAGGGTGAGAAATTTGGAGTCATAATTGGCTAATTCTGATTTTTAAAGATATTGTATTGATTTTAGAAATGAAGTTAGTTAGCGATATTCTTATTTTCTGAACAATTATATAAACAATATGTATGTTTTAAATACTTTTAAACAGTAAGATATGGTTTCTTTAACGTAATTTTATGAAGGTTATTGAGAAACCACATTATTTCTTATGAAGCCTTATTGGGCAGAAATGTTTTAAAAATTTTATAAACAAATAAAGAATTTTTTCAATATTACATTGATGAGAAATTGTGGTTTGTAATAAATTATATACTTATAAAAGATATTTCTCACTCTTTTGTAGTAGTCAAATAAGTGTTTATTTTAAACATAGTTGCTCTTCAATTCAAATAAATTTTATTTGATTCAAATAAAATTTTATTTAATTAAAATAACGTTTGTATAATAAAAATAATTTTTTTTACAACAAATAAACTTCATTGAAACCAATTTTGCTGCTTGAATCAAACAAGCATTATTCTCAGTGTAGACGTGGTTTACGAAATGATGCAGTCATACTAAAAAAATTCATTTTTTATTCATAATAATTGTTTCAAAGTTATTTGATATTTAGGTCTAGTTGGCGCTTACAAGGATTAATATCCTTTATGACGAATTACTATTAGTTGTTCAAAGGTTGCAAAGAAACTAAATTGTTTTGTTTAAAGATTGGCTAAATTGAACAGTTTTTTCTTCACTTTGTTTATAAAAACGATTATGTTTATAATGAATCAACTTTTTACAATTGTGCAGCAACATATATAGTATATCCTTAGGTGTTTTTACTAATTTGGATAATTGCATAATAATTTCGAACAGTTTTAATAAAACGAAAGGCTTGAATTCTCAGGAAAATATTTCTTCAATTTAATTTTGTTGTTTAAATGAGAAAGAACTTTTTCCGAATTGATATTAATTAATACTAGCATATTAAACAAAAGAAATATGAATTAATATTGTTTAAAAACGCAATTTTATTTTCTTGCCTGTGACCAATTTTAGATGGCTTTGCCGTCAACGGGAATGAAGTGAGTGGTTTGTAGAAGTAGCAGGGGTAGTAGAAGGTAGTAAGAACTTTCATTCCAACATTCAGTGTTAAGTAGGCGTTTTTATACTGACAGAGAGGATAAAGTGGGCTGTTTCCAGGAATGGCGGGGGCGAAGTAGGTGTTTCTATATCAGAAGGCAGGATAAAGTTCGCGGTTTCTAGGAGTGGTGAGCGTTAAGTAGGTGGTTTCTAGGAGTAGCGGAGATTAAGTAGGAGGTTCTATACTAGTATTAGGGATACAGTCGGTGGTTTATAGAAGTGGTGGGGTTAAGTAGGCGTTTTTATACCAGTAGTAGGGATAAAGTGGGTGGTTTCTAGAAGTAGTCGGGGTTAAGTAGGCGGTTCTAGGACTGTAAGAGAGATAAAGTGGGCGGTCTGTTCGTTAAAAAATACAGAATCATCCTAGATTGAAAATTATTCGACATCATCAATGTTTATCCCGTATTCGAGACATTGAGCCATTTTTTTGGATGGAGAGGTTGGAGTCGTCACATATACCTGTACTTGTCAGGAGAATCCTTGTTATCCCTACAATATCGATTGACACGGCAGTAGTTTACAATAGCAAAGTTTGCTTTAAATTCGGAAGTTCAAGTCCGTAATGAGGTTCTTGAGCAAGCTTACTCGGGACGAAATTCTGTCGCGTGTCTTCCTCACGTACTCTCGCTTTCGTATAGCTCCTAGTGTGTGTATCCCACCGGCGATGGTTCTGGAAAGGGGATTTACTGACGAAACGGTGTAAAGTGAATTCTAATAGGGTCGAGTGGAATGAGGACGAGAGAGGGAAGGAGGTTGAATGAGAATAAGTGCGGCGCGTTACCGGGTGAAGTTGGGCGATCCATCACTTGTGCCGGTTCGCCATCCGGACGACCGGGTTGAATCCAGTTGAATCTCAGAGGAGTCCACTCGCAAAGTTACGTCAAGGCTAGATTCAAAGAGCGGTCCCTTTGTAGCAATGTACGCGCTTCTGCGTACATTCTCGCCCGATAAATATACCCTTTGGCAGTATAATCCAGCTCCACGCTTGCATGGATTCCTGTAGCACCGGTAGCTTCTGAGAACCTGCCTCGAGGTTGGAGCAACTCTCCTCTCCCTTCTTCTGCTGCTGCTGCTTCTTCTTCTTCTTCAGCATCGTCCCTTACCCCTTGCAGTTATCCTTCTCAATTCTTTTACCTACACAAATCCACCTGTGCACACATAAATGCACACGTATAAAAGGTTGGCAAGCATCGACAATCATCTTTTCTGTAATCGACTTTCTCTCTCACTCATCTGGTTGAAAGCGCTCCAAGGAAACGCTTCTCTCTCTTACTCGGTATTACTGCTTCCCACCATGTTTACACTCTGTGACTAGCGCGACTGAGCGATATCCAGCTTTATTACCTTTTTCCAAGACGTTTTACGTACTCCGCTCATCTACACTGTGATTTATTAATCTTCCCTGTCCTGCTTCCAGCTCTCTTAAGTGAAGCGTTACGAGGGAATTGTTGCACTATAGAAAAATTGCGCAAACTGTCCCGGTCTATAGTTTGCTTGGTAAATAGACATTAAACTTTTTAGGTTTAAACGGCAGCTTGTTAGGTATATAATAACATCCTTAATTCTGTCGAGATTTTAATTGGACGACGTCGCGTCGCCGAGAAATTGGTTAGGAATAAATATTTACTGGCTGCATTTCAGGGTGTATTTACGTAAGTTATTTAGTCGGTGCGGATGGAATGAGAATATTGAGAGAATGTGGAACTAGATTGCAAACAGTTTGTTACCACAGACGACGCTCGAGGGTTGATTACGTTTTTGATTATTTAGCAAATGTGCACACTCTGGTTCTTCAGATTGTAAAATTGTTACACATGTATTAAAATTTAAGTTTGCCTACCACTGATGTTGAAATGGATGTTCAATTTGCTAAAAGAGAAGGAAGTATCGCAGATTTGATCATTTGTTGATTTGTTAGGGTTTTGTAGTCCCGAACAGAAACCCTTTTAGTTTCGGTCGTATTTCCATCCGTCGGAGGTGGAACTGAGGTTAGGGGACGTGGGACAAGCGAAAGTAGGAAAGCCAATGAAGAGTGGATGGGAAGTAATGATTTGGGAAAAGGGTGTCAGGGAAATTTAGGCATGGGGTCGAAGGAGTGGTTGGAGAGGAGTAGTAGGGATAGCCAGGAGGAAGATACGCGACAGGGAAATTCATTAAGGGTTGAAGGGGAGGGGATTATAAGATAGAATTGAATAAGACATGATACGATAGAAAAGTAAAATGGGAGAAGGGAGAGTGATAGTCTTCATTGAAAATTCAAATATTTTTTTGTCACAATACTGGATAAAAATTTATTTTTACTCGAAGGTTCGCACAAGACTTCGGTTAGAACTTTAATTATTTCGGCGGAAATTCCTTTTTCCTTTGTTAAAAATTACTTAAACTCAAAATTTAATTTTTTCATATTGGATTCAAAATTGATCTTTTTTAGGTTGAAGAGACAACTATTTGGATGAAAATTAATATATTTTATATATGTTTTACGTAATTTGTTAATGACCTTTATAAAATTAGGTACTTAAAGAAAAATTTAGTACGGTCAGGGAAATAAAAAATTGCTCTCGGAAATGTCAGTGTATTTCGTATTTGGAATTTTGTAGTAACCCTGCGTGAGACTTTTAAAAATATCTTGTTGCTTGAGGACTCAATTTATAAAGCGATAACTTGTAAATTGAGTAATGAAAGTGTCTCTAAAGTTTGTACTTCACAATCCTGAATGTTGGTCAAAATGCATGGTTAGTTGCCTACGTTTCTTCCGCTTCTGGGTAAGCTATATGATTTTATACTCTCGCTTATACTTTATAGGCACGTAGTAGCGTTCAAGTCCTCACTCTCCTCCAGTAGTTAGAAGAATTTTAAGTACATGAATGCCTCGTCAAGCAACACTTACCGCCCACAAACTACTCAACCTTAACTTTTGCTTCATTGAAACTTAGCTTTTTGTTGTACACCAAGTGACAAGTTTTCAAGATTATAAGGAGTTATAAAATAAAGATAAAAAGTTACAAGGATCTCAAGGACTTTAGGTGCACAGATAAATTTAATGACAAAATTCTTAGAAGCTAAAAAGTGTGAATTCCAGTAGCAAAAAATTAGCCGAAGTAAGTACCGTACGACTACAAAAAGGGATTTCGTATCTTATTCAGACTTTAATTAAGTCGACCAACCCTCTCTCTCTCATAAAGTTCCTCCCATTTTGTCCTACGTTCCCCTAATTAACCAAATCTCGCTGTTCTTCTTCGTCTCACCCTTCTCACTTTACCCTTCTTTCCATTCTTTCTTCAGCCTCTTCTTTCTCTATTTCCTCCTCTTCTCATTTCCCCATCTAATATTTCCCCTCACCTGTACTTCCCAGAATGTTTCCTACTTTCCACGCATAATATCCCCTCAATTCCCCTAATTCAATTCACTACATTTTCCCTCCTCTTCTCAGTTTCCCTATCATACAACCGAAACTCTCAGGGTTTCTTCCCGCTGCTACAAAACCCTAGAGGCGACCAAATTTGGACAAACACGCACATAAATATATTTTGATTTGAAGTAAAAGAAGAAAGATAGAGTTTTATTTTTTAGTTATTAAAAAACAAAGGAGCTCACCCTATAGTAGATCGGAAATAATTCAACGCGATGTTTAGACCTCTGTCCTACAATTGATAAATGTTTCTGGTATTTTTCCTAGATGTGACAGAATACTCAATTCTCGAAAATTTTATAATTTGAAGGGCTGCAGTCCATAACTAGATAACCAAAATCTTTTTCGAAAATGGACTTTTAGCATAAAAAATTCTTCAGAAAACAAATACATACTCTGTCAAAAGGATTTGTTCAAAAGCTAATTTTTAATATAGCTAATATATATTTTAATATAAATAAATGTCTTTCTGTCTTTGTCTCTTATCTTCTTTTTTAAATTGTTTAGCGTCTTACATTTTTTTTAAACCTTTTTCTGACAAGCTCCCTCTTCCTAAATGTTCTTAAATACAGTAAAATAATAAAAAACATATTTAAAAAAAGTAAAAGTCCTTAAATACAACTATCTAGCGACGATCGTTCGGGTAAGTTTGGAACAGTCACTGAATACACATTGTTCCTTACGTGTGTTTTGTTTTTGTATTTTGAGGGTGCGCTCGAGCTCTTCGATAAAGGCATCGTCCGCAAGTGACTTTGTGTTCTTTTTGCCTTGTATTTTTGACTTTCCGCGACTAGTAAAACTTCGCAAGTCCATTTTCTAATAGAAATTGTTTGAAAAATCAGTTTTTTATATCAAAGTATTAAAAGTAACAGTATTTTTACCCAAATAGCGTATGTATCTTATGTATCTTTTACGTTTGTACGACATTAATATCGCGGTACTATTTTGTATTATTTTTATAAATTGAGAAATAGAGTTTTAGTCGCTATCTAAAGATGATTTTCAAATACTATGAAATTTGATGAAATTTGAATATCCAAATTCTGGAATGAATTACTCGGAATTGGTTAACTTTTTCGAATAAACTTTATTTTTTCCCAATTTAGAAACTCAGTATCTCGGGAGCAATATTTTATTTTTTGTGTCAACCGAAAATTCCACTTTTGAATGCAATTCACAATCAAGCCCGTTCCAATTTTAGTTTGCTCTCACTTTGACATTGTAAACTTCCACATTTCCATTCTCGGAACTACATAATATTTTTTAATCATAATTTTTTGCTTCAATTTATAAATATTTTAATTCAAGGGTACATTTTTTTTATCCTTAAATGGTTATTTCAAATTTACAAAATTTTATTTCGCTCCTGAAAAATTCCGATTTTGTTTGTTATCTAATTCTGTACTGCAACCCTTTATTTGGCTTTCATTATTGAAATTTTTTAATGTCTGATATTCCGTGAAATTTGTACCTAGAAATTTACCTTATTTTTTGATTATTATTTACAAAAACTTCGTGAATCAAAATAAAAAAATACATTCTTTACTTAAGACAACTGGGAAACCATCGCAGAGTTGCAAATTTTGACAAAGAAATTTTTATTGATTTTTCGAATATCTACTGCTAGTTATCTACTATTGGAAAATGTAATGTGAAGTAAAAGTCCTTAAATATTTTTAAATAATAAAGAAATAACGATTTATATCAGTATTAAATTGTTTATTAAACTTCGAACATTGATTCTAATGTATAATAAAAACTGCGAAATGTTTCACTTAGATAAAAAGTATGAGTGAAGAATAGACAACATTTTTTTTGGGATGAAAAATAATTTTTTGCTTATGCACATTAATTAATTATTGTATATAAATAACGTTGCATCATACTGTATAATATCCTTTTCTAGTTAATTATCATAGTCGACTCTAGGGGTGGTTCTTTCAACTTTAAAAAGTTAATAAATTATGTAAAATCCTCTTTAATTATACAATGCCATCTTTATAATGTTACAAACTATATACACATTTTTCACGAAACTATTCAGAATGATGTAGATTTCAAAGTTAAACAATTAGGTTTTCTTTAATTGTATTTTGCTTCTCGTTCAAATTGTTGCCTTTGAAACTGTACGAATTAAAATTGTTGAATTGAGAGAGTTCCCATTTGAACATTATCTGGATATTAAAAATTGCATTTTTGATCATTACTAACGAAACAGGTATATCAAGGTAAAGTAAATGGCAGCGTGCCCAGAGGCAGACCGCGGAAGGAATGGTTAGAA
>JAAAKG020141619.1:0-34040 GCA_010014905.2 Druon quercuslanigerum | reverse complement strand
ACTCAGTGCGATTTTTTTTCACTGAGATAGAGCTACTTTTTCCCAAGTGTCAGGACTTTCTGTCCCGATATTAGTTAGCCCTGACGCAGTACTGCGCTTATTGTGAATTTCCTATTGGGGCAATACTGCGCCAGTAGCGATATCCAGTTCTGGGCCAACACTGACAACCCAGTACAAAATAGCATTATCATCCCACAGATATGCCAGTACAGGTGCCAGCCCTGGCAAAAAACGGATTCCACAAAGCTTGAGGGCAATCAATGCGTGCCCCTACGGGGGCCTCCTCCATTTTTCCACATGGAAGTATAGAGCTACAACATAAAAGGTTCAAACCTTTTTTTTTAAATTATCTTCTGATTTATAACAGATTTTTCCATACATATATAGTTATCTCTTTTGAATAAATATTAATGAAAAGAAAGCTGCTAAGTAACTAACTTGATCAGTTTCGTTACTATTTTTATTACGTAAGTGCAAATAGTTTTTTAATTTGGATTATAGTTAATCATAAAAATCTTTGTCGCATTATTGTTTTAATAAAAATTTTAAAATTTAGCGGCTAATCTATAAAAAAACAATTATACAAATGTAGATCAAAAATAGTAATTGTGACGTTAAAAAACCTATATTTGAACGTTGGTCCATAGTAACATACATTATGCATGTAAACATTCCTAGCGATTCAGTTACAGCGATCATGCCGAATTTGAGTGGAGCTCATTTTTATTTTTTAAACATTTCTTTAATCTTCAAACATTGTAATCATATAAATAATTCTCATAAATGGCAATTTTTTTGAAAATACGTTCAATTTATTATGTTGCTTTGTAAATTTACAAGAACTATTAATTATTTAAACAATTTAGATTTAAAAAATAAGATCTTCTTTTTTCTACGAATAAGTACAGTTTTTTTACATAATTAACTAAGAATATCATTCCGATGATTGTTTTCTATGTTGCTTTGTAAATAACCAAGGAATTTAATTATTTAAACAATTTCGATTAAACAGTTAAGGGTTTGGCTTTTTTTCTACGAGTCAATTTGTTTACGGAGTCAATTAAGAATGACTATTCAATGCCTTTTTTCTTTGTTTTTTTGTAAAGCACTCCGCACAATTTACATTAAAATCCGGCCCCGGTCAAATCGGCTGAAATTGAAATATTAATATAGTTCAAAAAATCAAAAGTTTTCGAGATATGTGGGGCTGAACGAGAAAAATATGACCATAAGCGAATCTAATGTCCCGCTTGAAACTTGAAGATGAGGTACAGATTTTTCAATTAACTGTGATCAGCACAATCACTGACAATACTAGAAACACTAGTAAGACCAGTTCGGCTAATAAGGGCAACAAAATGGCGCTGTCCTGGTAATAATAGGCGAAATTATGGCGCTGATCAAAAAATGAAGAGTTTGGTCTTTCTAATACGAATAGGCTCAATTTTTCCATAATTAACTAAGAATATCTTTCCCAAATTTGTTTTCTATGTTGCTTTGTAAATTTACAAGAACTTTTAGTGATTTAAACAATTTACATTAAAAAATTAAGAGTTTGCCCTTTTTTCTACAAGTCAAGTTGTTTACGGAGTCTAATATCAATGTTTATCCGATGACTTTTTCTCTTTGCTTCTTTCTAAATTTACAAGAACTATCAATTATTAAACAAATTTAGATTGCAAAATTTAAAGTTTGGTCTTTTTTCACAAATAAGCTCAATTTTTACAGAATGAACTAAAAACAGCCTTCCCGAAGATTTTTTTCTATGATACTTTTAAAATTTATCATTAATAATTATTTTAACAATGTTTATCGAAATATTTAGAGCTTGGCTATTTCTCAAGGAATAGGCACAAATTTTTCTACGTACTGAACTAAGAATATCTTTCCTATGTTTTTTTTCTCTAATGCTTTGCAAATTTACTACAATATTAATTACTGAAACATTTTCGATAAAAAAGAAAGAGTTTCGTTTTCTTTCTACGCGTCAATTTGTTTACGGAGTCTACTAAGTCCACTAAGCATGTTTTTATATTTTGAACCATTTGAAAATTTTAAACAAATATATTTTTACCATAAAATGTATGCACTATGTATTTAATAAGAATAAAAAAGAATTAAAAAATTATAATGGTAAAAATATTGTATTTATTTTATATTTTCTTGTATATTTTATTTTACAATATATTTTTCCATATATTTTATATTATTTATTCACTTAGTCGAATCAATAACCAATTATTATTATCTTTATTAATATTCTGAAGCATTGCTAAAGCATCATTTCATTGAACTTTATTTCCAAATAAAATAATTGCAAGTAAATTAGTTGGTCGCGGGCGTAGGGCGTTATATGTGTGCATCGTCCTAAATTAGAGATAACATTTTATTTATAGACTCATGTCTCGCTATAATGCCACCCGCTATAGCGCCATCTACATAATTGACTGTTTCTGCCCCCCATGAGCGTCCCTTGACAACCTATAAGCCCAGACAGTTCTATATTCGGAGTTGTTTACATCGCGACTCTACGGGCATACTTCTTCACGATATTATGACTGAACCAAAGAAAAGAGCTTTTCTGTCAATGAGCAAAAAACGTAGTTTGAGCAACAATTTTTAGTTTGGCGATAAAGGTTTTAAGAAATAAAACGACTTTGAGTTCAGAAACAAACATGAACCATGAGATCTGCTTAGAATGCTCAATTAAAATAAAACCTAGAATCCAACGACCAAATTTGGGCTAACTTCATAAAATGTTCTTATTGTAATTTGAAAAAAAAAGATCAGATTTAACAAAAAAACCCTTAAAAAAGTTCTCTGGACAAAAATAAAAAAGAGGAAAGAAAAATGAGAAGGCTACCAACCAAATTCTCTTACTTCTCTTCATTACTTCCTTCATCTTTTTTATTTTGAATATCAAATCAAATTAAAATAACATTTATAAATAATATTCACATCAGAAATCTTTCCCAAAAATCTTTTTTAGAACATTTTTTTTGAGGATTTTTTTTCAAATTACAATAGGGTTATTTTATAGTGGTTGCCCCAATTTGTTCGTTGGATTTTTGGTTTTATTATTAGTAATTCTATACTTTAACTTGATTATTGGACGTTAAATAGAATTTTAAATGTTATTTTAATCTAATTTAAATTCCTTAAGTTTTTTCCTCAAAGGAAATATTTATATTCAATTTAAATTTATATTTTGGTATCAATTTGTTTTGTTTAATTTTTTAATTGCTAGAAAAAATATGCCAAGATGTCAAAGTTTTCTTAAAAGATTTCTTCATAAAATATTTCGAGTATGCGCATTTCAGCCTCCCTATCTGGAAGTACTAGGGAAAATGATAAGGTGACGGGTTGGTTTTGAATGCTAGAATTATTTAAATTGAAATTCCTAAAATTGTACAATTCTAATGTAGAAGCCATGAAAATCAAGCAATATTTTTTTAAATCAAAATATATAAATAATTTAAATACTAAGAATTTAAAACTTAACATCACTAAATTAGATCATTTAAAGATGGAGCTATTTCATACCCAGAGTGAATAAAAGAGAAGAATATTTGAAACAGCTTAAGAGCTTGAAAGTCTCTGACTGAACTCTGTACGCCTTTAACTGACAGGGCACAGTAATAAAGGTGGAAATGATAAGGCCATTGATCGTCATAGAAAACTGGTAAAGTAAAAGAAGGGAATATTCCATAGTACTTCAAACCGGATTAGAAAATTTACCACTTGTTGTGTTGTGAATGCAGTTGCGATGATCAATATACTAGTCAACTGAATCGACTTATGTAGCCAGTATAACACTACAGTCACCGGACATGGATTCAGAATTGGGCATACAAATTTTCAACTCTTCGGGTGGGTATCTCGAAAACCTCATAAAAATATTATAATGCTTGAGAAAAAGGCCCAAAAAATGTGTGAAAAAACAGAGTACACATCTAATAAGAAATTCTAGTACAGTTGTCAGAAAGATATAAAACTTATGTAGGTCATGCATGTGTGCTAAGGAATTGATTTCATAATATACTGACAATTTCGACTGGCAATTTCAAGGAGAATGCATGCAAAGAAAATTAGTACTTTCTCTAATAGCGGAAGACATGTCATCCAGTCAAAAGCATTTGGAATTCGTAACAATTTTGAATGAAAACTGTGCGAGTCCACGAACTTTTTTCAACATTTTGGTTCGAGGTAACCGATCTGAATGGAACTTTGTTTTATAGTACAATTTAAGACTAATGTAAAGTCAAAATTCCAGGTCAAAAGGTTGATTAGTTTATGAAATATTTAAATTTTCTCAAAAACTTCAAATGACGATATTTAGAGAACGGTTAATCGTAGTGAAGTTTTTTTTAATTCAATAAAATGTGGTGAGTGACATGATTTATGAGCATTATTGCGATATTTCAAACTAAAACAAATTATTTAAATAATTCAATATAATATTCCAGCGGCGAATCGAAATCGACCAAAAAGAGTACAAGGAGTATACCTCGCCAATGTAAAATTTCGTACCTGTGGCGGGAATAGCAAACAGTGGCGCTCCGATATACTGTAAACAATTTCTTGGGGAATTTCCCCCAAAATTGTGTTTACGCTAATTTCCACAAATTTTGGGGAAATGTACCCATCGTTTAGTAGGAAAAATTCCCCAAACATCTTTGTGGAATATTAACCGAAAAGTGGTGAATTTTCCCCAAGATTTGATGAGAAACATCTCCTATGCTTAACATTTTAGGAATTTATGTAAGGTAAAATTCACCAACATTTGTGGAATAATAATAAAAAAGCAATTTAACTTCGACCGTAGCGATGGAAGAACTTCGCTCTGAAGGAACCGCCATGTTGTTCACGGTAGGCTCTACTTCAGGTATCTATGCTTTGCCTCGTATCGACTGTACATTTTCTTCATTATTCTTATAAAAAGTTTTTTTTCCATACAAAATTATCAAATTAATAATGATTCATTTACAATATTTTAGATGAACTCAACATTAATAAATTTTTTCTCCAACAAAATTTCTAAAGCAATCATTCAAAATATTGTGCTAGTTTATCAATTATTTTAAGGCAAAATATCTTTCTTAAAATACAGTAACACTTCAAGAATTTTCAGAAAATTTATCTTATCTATGTGGAAAATGACTATAATGACTAAAATGACTAATGTCTTAGAACGATTCCCTAAATTTAGTGTGAATCACTCAATTCCCTAAATTGTAGGGAATATTCCAAAACTTTCGTATAAATTACTCTAAGTTTAGGGAAGTTGACCCAAAATTGTAAGTATTATCTAATTTCCTACATTTTAGGGAATTTTTCACCACTTTTTAGTGAATTTTAAAAACTTTTAGGAAAATTTCCCTATATCTTGAGGTAAATGATTTTCCCCAAAGAAAATGTGGATTTTTCCCCACTAAAAAGTGGTGAAAATTCCCGACATTTTTTACAGTGATAATCACTTTATATAACTGAATTAAAAAGCACACTAGAATTTTTTTGTAAAGTTTTTTACTGTTTTTAAAGTTTTACAAAACTAATTTACAATTTAAATTGTTTATTTCTTCAGACCAGCACTATTTGAAATTTTAAAATAAATTGAAATTGTAAAATCGAAGAGATGAATTTAAAAATCTGAAAATGGTTCATGGCATATCCCTGATGAGCACGGAGGAAAAATATGAACAAGACTGTTAACGGTTGTCGCTGGATGCACCAATACCGCCGCGGCTCAACATTTTTCAAACAATGGATTGATTTTATGAGTTGCCCTGAGATTTTATTTTGTATTTGAAATTAAACTCGCTGTGAAGTATTTTATTATTTAAAACGATTGAATTTGATTGACTAGTCAAAATTTATATTTAGTTATTAAAATAACTGTTAGTGTAAAAAATATAGAAAGGATGTTCATACCTCATACTATTCGTCAATTTACGAAGCTTCATTCGAATCGGTTACTTCTGTCTAGAATGTTGAAAAAATTTCGCGGACTCGCACAACAGTATCTTTTCAACTGTTGAGCTTGGTCTACGCATATTTCTGTGTTCTACAGTAACTGATTTTAGTCGGGAGCGACCCTTTTCGACGTTAAAGAACTTATTTGCGATCTACTTCAGGTCAAGAAAGCTTTAATGCTCTAGCACTCGCAATAATTATTGAACATTATGAATCAAAAAATTTAGATGTTGCTACACTCCTAGAAGAATTTGCCAATTCGACAGCCCGAAAAAGAAGGATGTGAAAACACTGACTCTGTAAACATAATTGCTTACTATTAAAATTAAAGCTTTGATTAAAAGTGATGAAATAGTATATTAAATATTCCAAAAACTATTGTGAAATAAAAACTTTGAAAAAGTAAATACATGTACGTTCTTACTTAGCGTTCCTAATGCTTACATGCAAAAGGAGTAAGCAATTTGGAATTAAGGGGCGGGCATATTTTACGGGATGCAGGGTGCTGCGAAGGATTAATTCGTCTCTGCATTCAAGATTGAATTATTTATATTTAATTATTAATATTTTGGGCGCGTGTATAATAATGCTGGTTTTCAAAGTTTTATATACATTAAAGAAAAAAAATTATGAAAAGGTGGAAGCTGATGAACAAATGATTTTGTTACTTGCGATATTTATTAAATATTTTTACTTTTCTTCTTAATGAAATCGTCATTTTTATCACTCTATTAGGGAATTAAGCCATTCTCTATAATCTTCCATAGAGCACGTGTGTACTTAATTAAGCACAACAGACTGAGAAATATTGAGGGAATTGTGTAAAAAAGAAATTGCCAGCAGTGCGATGCATGAGATAAAAACCTCAAAGTTTTGTTCCTGAAAAAAGTGTGAATGCTAACTGGACTGGGCTGCATAAAGATTTGATTGTTTCTTACATACCCCTGGATAATCTCGCATTCTTTCAATTATATGTTTCAACAACATACAAAGCTGATCTACAGAAAGTTGGGCCATCGCTTCCGAACGAGTCTCTGCATTTTCTGCTTTCAGGATGGTTGCACACTCGCCACATATCCAGTTTTGAACAGACGCTGGTTGAGCGCCACCGATGCACTTACGATGCCAAGAACGCGGACATGCACTGCACTGGATTTCCACGGACTCCTTATGACATCGCCAGCAGAATTTGTCGTGGATACTTTGTAACTTTGTTCTTTTGCTCTTACTGCAACTTTCTTCAGGAGACTCTCTGTCCTGAATACTGCAATTCATTTTTTTACACCATACGAAAAGATACGTATTACTTACGAGAAACAGGCAGTCTCATTATTCTTAAAGGATTCATATTTTTTCTCGGATATAGTGATTATTTTTTTCCAATTCCATAAACACTTCTATACAGAAAAAGTAGTCGCTTCTTAACAATTTAAAAAAAAATGAATGAATTTTAATGAATGAAGGCTTAGATCATAGAGAATGTTTTACCAGAAAAAATAGGCCGTCATTTATTAAAATGTAATCATTTTTTTAAATTGGTAAGAAGCGACTGTCAGAAAAAATTCGATTGCAAAAAAACGTGATTTAAATTAAGGTTTTTTTTGTAAATTTTAATATTTTTCATCAAAAATTATTCTTTTCATTTAAAATTACATTAGTGATAATATTTTGATTCTTAAATTTAAAAATAAAAAGATGATGTTGATTTGACATACTTTAGACCAAAAAAAAATAATCTGGATATTGTTGATGATCCCTTATTATTGTTTGTCAACTTTTCGAGCACAAAATGTTTTCCTCATAAAGAAAGTCAATTATTTAAAAAGTTCCATTCAAATCAACATAAGTGAAATTATTGAGATCACTTCTGTTTTCATTGCTAATAATTAAAATCAATTATCTTTATTGATTTCATAATCAAAAATTATTGAAGTAGTATCGCTTGCTTTGTTCTATTTTTCTATGAAAAAACAATTATTACTAAACATTTATAATTACTAATAAAGATATTATTATTGAACAAGTATTAGTATCGTTGTTTTCTAGCAAATTATTAAAGAGACATCATGTTAGAATAAAATTCTTTAACTAAACAAAAGTAGAGAAAATACTAACTTGATTTACAGTAAACTGGAGAAATCACTCATAGCACAATAATTCAATAATTATGAAAAATATGCTTTTACTGATTGACCCACCAGTCACATTTTAAAATATTTTAATGTATCCTAATAGATTCTTATTCGTCGTTACGTTATAAATATCTCTAAAAAGGATAAATAGAAAAAAATGTGTCATTTAATCACTTAGGTTTGCAAAAAAATTTTAGTTTTTAAATAAAATCGCGAATTTACGTAAGTTTTTTGACCACCAGAATCAGAAGCAGCATTAAAATATGTAAAAAATCACATTTTTTAACTTTCAAACTTCAAATAATTACTACTAACGGAAGATTTCGTTTTTAAAATCGGTACAAAATCACAGAAATCTATTTTTATATATAAAATGAGATTTTTCCTCTCGTGACTTGAAAACTAAAAAATTAATTATTGTTTCACCCTATTAACCACAGCTCTAATGTAAAATAAATAAAATGGAATAAGGAAGATTGAATAAAAAATTTACGACTCACCTTGAACTTTTCTTTCGCTTTCTTTTTCCTTCTTTCTCGGGCTCATCTGCTTTAATTTCATTTTTTAGATCACTTTTTACTGACACCATTTCCACATAATTCTTATCCTTATTCTCAGCACTGACACAGCTTTGCTGTCCCGTTTTACTAACAATAATTTCAGGTGCTTTCAAATCATTACTAAGTTCGACAGAGGTGTTATTTTCTTTGTCAATTTTAACCTCCGTATCATTGTTCGTGGATCCAGATTCATTTGTTATTACCTCTATCGAAAGAGAGGAGTTCGATAGATTTTCTTTACTAGAATTCGACGAATCCATTGTCATTGTATCTTTGAAACGTGAAATTCCTACAACAATTTAAGTAACACTAATTGAAAATCCCAAATAAAAAAGGAGTAAGGTGTACCTTCAACGATGTACTTTATGTATTACTTCTCGTTTAGATAAATTATAATAATCTGCTATATATCGTAACAATGTCTGTATCGTTACCTAGATCAAATCCAGGGCACCGAAGGTGACCGTGGGACAAAAAATTCCAGTGTGAGTAAAGAATTTTTGTTTTTTTTCACATCAAACAAAATTTAGCATATGAAATGGCTTATAAATGAGACTGACAAATATCATTTTAGATTACCCTTAAGAATCAATATTCTATCAAGGTACTAATGAGGTTCGACAGGGAACGGGGAACTTATACGTTTTCATGTTACAAAATACATTTAATTCGTTTTTCAATTCCAAAAAAGTAAATTTGTCTCTAGTTCAAGAAACGCAGACCGCCATACATCGTCTAAACCCCTCCTTCCTTCACCCTAGCATAATCCCATAAATACGTCTGAAATTAGTTCCAAAATAAAATAAAAAAATTAAAGTAATTTTAAAAGATTAAATAAGATTTAAAATTATTTCGAAGTATTTCAAAAGAATAAAGAAGCCTAAGTGGAAATTTCAAAGAATTTCACATGATTTAACAGTATATTGCAAGTAGGGTTAGACAGTTCTTTACGGAGAGATCAATGTTTGCTCCACGTAAATACTTGTCAAACCCTACGAGTGATGTTTTATTCGAAATCAGCATGATTCGTCTGAAAATTGACTCATGTTTATGATATTTTTGGTTTTGAAAATATACGACTGACATGTTAGTCATCTGCTTAGCTGTAATTGTTAATCTTGTGTAGAGCGAAACTTGAAAATGGACAATGCCCGAAAAAACCAGCCACAACTTGTTCGTTGCAGAAATACCAGAACACGCTGTGAATGTTTTGAAAACGGTCAAAGACCGAAATAAATTTTCAATAAATATTGAAAATGTCGAAACGTATTCTGATTGTTCTACTTTTGCTGAAGGCAACATCTTTTGTGAGCCAGTTAACTAGCAACTTAATACGACTTTTTTAAAAGTGCGTTGTTTATAAATCTCTTTCCAAACGGACCTATGGTCAATGTAATTATATAGCTAAGGATTGTGGTAAAGATCGTATACAGAGTGTTCAGACATGTAATCAGCCTGTAGCTCTTGGATTCATACAAAGTAATATTATAAAGAAATATATTGCAGCACTACAACAAATACTCTGTAATAACTTTTCCTGCAAATAATGCTCTTATCATTAGTGATTTGACCGTACAGTTTCAATTCTATTATTTGCCAATTGTTTGTGCATTAATAATCACTAATCGAATGAAAAATTAATTCTGGTCACTTCAGATTTTCAACAAGCTTGAAAACAGGCCAAATGCACAGTTTTTGCAATGACAGTACAAGTCCGATAACTTTCCAACTTCGGGAATGTAAGGGCGAAAAATTATAGGAATTGCGGATTTATCGGAAGCCCCTATAGTAGCAAGATATTAGGTGCGTGCATGCGAGAGGCATGGGCGCATCTCATGAGCAAAATAGCACAGGTAGTGGGAGAACCACAGTTAGTGTGGATGCTGTACGTGTCAGGACGCTTTAAGAGGACTGTAATCTTATCGGACGGCAAGTTATCGGACGACAAGTTATCGGACTTGTACTGTAAAAAATATAGTTAAGAACCCGATGTGTTTAGATAATTTTAAAACAGCCTAAATTATTATTTAAACATTCTAATTTAAGTGGTAACACCAATCTAGGATTTTGGAAGTCAATTTTTTTCTTTTGGCTTCAACAATAATTTAGGATCATGAAAACAATATACAGTTGGCCCTATAAATGGCGCAGGCATCGCAGTTTAGAGGTAAAAAATTGCAAGGATTTAAGTTCTCGTAAAACTTTAAACGCGTTTTTCTCGAAACCATTTTTTTCAACCGAGGAGGACGTATTACTAGAACACCGTTTCAAGGGTCAATATTCCGCGACCACCTTGACGGCATGAGATGTAGAGTCGCGGAACAGAAGACTTAGGATGCATGCTTTTGTTTATGTGCATAACCTTTCGTGTCCCGATATCAAGGGATTTGAGTTCGTTGCTCGTCCATGGAACCACTACAAATGAATAGAGTACTACCGGGACACCAAGCATGTTCGTTGCAAATACTTTGTTCCTCGCCGACAGTTCGGAAGACCAAATCTGCCGGATCAGACGTTTGTATCTGCGTCGGAGAGTATCCTTTATAGATGTCACATCCTGAATGCGGCTACGTGGCACGCCCAGGTACGTATAAGGCTCTTCAGCGCAATGGTGCCGCATAGTGCTTCTATCGACGAGCTCAGGGTCTTCAGGGATACCATTCAGTTTTCCTCGCTTCAAATAAACCTTGGCGTATTTTTCTACCCTAAAATTCCATTTCTATTTTCTTAGTGTATCGTGCGACAATTCCTAGAGCTATATGTAGTTGCTATTTATTTTTAGCATAGATCTTAAGATCATCCATGTGCAATACATTAGTGACCTTGTGCTTTAGATTAACAGGTTTGCCGCAAAGGTACCCCTGGGAATGGCGAAGTGCTAAAGATAGTGGCAATAATGTGAGGCAAAAGAGGAGTGGGCTCATGGTGTCGCCCTGAAAGACACCTCTCTGAAAGGTGACCTTATTAGTTATCACACAATTTTTTCCAGATGAGATAGTAAATCGGGTATTCCGAAGTGGCATCAATCTCTCTATGCAGCTGACGATTTGTGGATGAACCTTTAAGCTTTACAAAGGCAGATGATAAGTCTATGGATGGTGGAATGGAAAGCTTTCCAGTAATCAATCCAGGTCATCGATAGGTCACGCTGGTAGGGTGCTGCATCTTCGCAGAGACATCTCTCGATGAGTAGGTTCTCCCGACATCCTGCTACGCCTTTCTTTGAGCCGCACTGTTCGTACATTTCTTCTCTCTAAGCTTCTCTTTTAAAAGTTGCACCAATACCATCGGATTCATTCTTACGTAAAATTATGCCATTCAACTATCACATTGAAATCTTGCTTATGATGAACCAAATTTTCTACCTGAAATCTATTTTTAAAGTGTTGCTTAGCTCCGTCGCTTACATAAATGATTTCTTTTACATTGATTTTTACGTTGATGACAAGAAAAACATTTGCATAAAAAGATACTCATATGAAAAGAATGAGATCAAATGGTCAATGCACGCAGATGAATAAGCAAATATAAATATTGACCGTTTAAAATCGACCCTTTTAAGGGCCAAGTAATGTGTAAGACCGATCGCGCAGCATAATAGAATTTAAAATCCTTTAATTCAAGAAACAATACAAAGGTAAACAATACAAACAATACTTTTGAATTCTGAGAATCCCCCATCTTGAAATTTCAAAAAACTAGTAGCATATTCGTAATCAGCGACCCCAGCAATCCTTATATAGATACCCAACGCGTACTTTCGATATAAAATGATTTTCAATTATTTCAGCCGCCATCTTGAATCCTCCATCTTAGACCTGCCATATTCAAATTTCGAAAAAATAATAATAAATTCGTAATCAGCAACCCCAAACTCCCTATATTCATACTAAACTCGTGCTGTTCATGTAAAATGATTTTTTCACTTTTCAGCCGCCATATTAAATCCACCATCTTGGAATTTCAAAAAACTAATAGTAGATTCGTAATCAGCGACCTAAAATACATAAATAAAGTGGATTGTAAGATTCAATCTTATGTTCTTACAAGAATCAGAGTACAAATAAAAGATTATGTTTAGTAGTTTCCTTCATTGTGGCAGCCATGATAGGTCTGCCATTTTGAAAAATCGCAAAAGGCCAAACGGCATGAAAAAATAGAAGCTTCAACGAAAATTTTAAGCCCAATAACGTTAATTTATCTTGCAAATTGAAGTGTGAGGGAGGGGGGCTGGCTGATTTGACAGAGAATGCTCCATATAAACATATAGTTTTAGAAATATCTTGTTAAAAAATAACGATTCCATACCTGCGCGTACAGGAACACTGGATTAAGCGCATATAATCGCAAATGATAGAATCGCTCTTCTTGAAAAGGTCAAGAAACACTAAGAAGTGATCAAGGAAACGTTTCTGTACAAAGCAGCAGAGGAAGCTGTTAAAACACTTGTCTTTGACTTCAGTATAGGGGGTTAGGAAAATGCATAAAAAATTATTTATCTCGAGTGCACGGAAGATGCAGGGAAGATACACGGCATCTTCCAAAGGCATTTAAAAGTTCATGTTTAACTAGTCATCTAGGTCATCAGTATACTTGAAGGCGCCAAGCCCTTACTATTTAATACCCTGAAAAGCATCCTGCGTGTCAACGAAATACGAAGACAATTGCGGGGTAAATGCAGAAGGTGGTCATCCTTGGGTCGCTCCGTCTCCTCAGGGTGCTCCAGACCTTTACAGGATCGTCGTACTAAGTCAATCGCAGACTGAATCCACCTATCTCACGGTCGTATGACGTGGTTACAGCCGAAACGTTACCCGCTCGCAGCGAGATCCCGCGGTTGTCCTTATAATAAAGTTTCAATTATATATATGGAGTCAGTGCCGTATATATGAGAAGAAATTTTAAGTCAAATTAACCAACAAATATCTTACTTTAACTAAAATGTTTTTTAGCGTAAAAATTATTTCCAATGGTAGTGATAAAGATACAAAAATATGAAAATAACAGATGTTTTGCTCAAATAAATTGATATTTTATAATAGCAAAAAGATAGTTATCACACAAGGTTTGGTCGCTAAATACAGAAAGTATAACACAGGACCACAAAAAAAGTGGTCTGTCCCAGAAGCGAGACCAATGTACCCGTATGTTTTTGGGGTCGCTGAAACCGAATATGACCTCAAAATTGCTTCCTCAGGTCAGGGTTTTTTCTACTCTCAAAATAAGGGCTCAAACTTGCTGAATTTAAGGTAATCCACTAAAAAAAATGTTTTTTTTCCCAGAAACGAGACCAATGTACTCTTATGTTTTCGGGGTCGCTGAAATTGAATATGACTTCGGAATTGCTTTATCAGGTCAGCATTTTATTTCTTACCTTAAAATAAGAGCTCAAATTTTCTGAATTTAAGGTATTCAGAATTATATCAATCCGTACAACAAAATACGACGTGCTAAAACCTAGTAAATGTTCATCGTTTAACTCAAATATGACCGAAAAAATGTCGCACCCTTATTAATCCCCGTAAAAAGTACCCCTTCAAAGGGTTGTATCTTTCAAAAATGTATATCTCTGTTATATGATGCATTGAAAAATGTTGTATTTTATGAAGATGTTATCTGCCGTCCACTGTTTACCTACCTTACCAAAGAATTCAATATTTTGAAATTTGATGTTTGTGAGATTTAAGGAAATGAAAAAATGTCTGCACTCGCGTCCTCTAGTAAACAATCACATTTATTTGTGCTTTTTTGTCTGCGGAACAGAGATATGATATATTTTAATGTTAATCTTAGAACAGTTTAATCTTCAGATATCCTGAAAGTCATGCTGTTTGCCTTAAATCAGAGCCGGTGGTTGACGTGGGTCGTGTGTCTAACTACTACTCTATCGAAAAATATCCGTGTGGGTATTTAACCACTCGAAATTTTCGGACAAAACCTGAAATTCTAATATTTTTCAGATTTCGAATCTTTGATATACCTCCCCCCTCTCCTTACTACCCACTCGGGCTAAAATGTGACGCCGGCCCTGCCTTAAATACATCGAAAGCCAAAAATTATTCCCGTCAAGAAATCAAAAAGTCAAAAGAGAATCCCACTTTGCTTTTCATGCTTTTCTATTGTTTTGTAAAAACAATTCAGGGATTTATGGTCATTCGGGTTATCCGATACAGTAAAAAGCTGCTACCCCTATGAAGTTTTGGGCGATGACACTGCCCTGAAAAGGGGTGTGTGGATGATCCGCTTTGCGCTTCATTGAGGTATCGAAGCCAGCGAGGGCGCGCTACCCTGCAGGGGGGCGTTCGGGTGTGAGAATAAAGCCGTAGTGTTTCCGACGATGAGTTGACATGGTCCTCATCAAAGTCGGAAAGCCCCGGTACTCAGCTGGGTAGATATCGGGATTATCACCCCCAGAACGGTGGACTTATCTGCGATCGGAACAGAGTCCCTAACGCGCCGATTTTAGAACATAGTATGGAAATTTCAACGAAAAAAAAATTACAAACACTAAAATACTACACGCACGTCAAGAAAAATCAGATTCTTTCTGTTATATCTGCGGAAAATTTGAAGTTCCAGCATATCGGCGTCGGATTAACGAAAATTTGAAGACAATTTATAAAAAGTGTTTTAATCTTGAGGTAATCAATGAAGATCTAAACTGGGTACCCCACGTTGTATGTGATTCCTGTCGTAAAATGTTAGATCGTTGGAATAGCGGAAAACAAACACTCAATTTCTTGAAGCCTATGGTGTGGAAAGAACCGCTGAATCGAGAGGAATGCTATATTTACATGACAGACACGACTGGTATCAAACGAAAAAATAAGTCTAAACTATGTTATGCAACAGTACCAACAGTAGAAATGCCAATCATGACAGGAGATATCACGAACGAAAGCTTAGGAGAGATGGATACGAGTGCTGAATATGCACCTCAGAGCATGGAAATCGATGAAATGAGTGATGAGGCTGGCGATAGCGATATCGAATGTGAAGAGAGTAGCGATAGTGATATCGAGTTTGAAGAAAGTGGCCATATTTGAGTTAAAAAGTGAAGAGTTACTAGGTTTTGGCACTCATTTACATTTTGTGATGATTTAACGTCGTAATTTGTTGTAGGGATTGATATAATTCTGAATACCTTAAATTCAGCAAATTGGAGCTCTTTTTTTTAAGGTAAGAAAAAAATGCTGACCTGATGAAGCAATTCTGAGGTCACATTCGATTTCAGCGACCCCAAAAACATAAGGGTACATTGGTCTCGTTTCTGAGGGGAGGCCCCATTTTTTAGTGGATTACCTTAAATTCAGCAAACTTGAGCCCTTATTTTGAGGGTAGAAAAAAACCCTGACCTGATGAAGCAATTCTGAGGTCATATTCGGTTTCTGCGACCCCAACAACATAAGGGTACATTGGTCTCGCTTCTGGGACCGACCACTTTTTTTGTGATGCTGCGTAATTATAAAATGAGAGCGCACTTCTTCATCCTGCATGCTTTATATACTTACTTTCATGTTAATACGAATAGAAAAGAAGCTATATTTATCTGAAATACTTTTCTTCTTTCTCGTTCAAACTCGAATGGTACCTGCCTATTAATTTTCACACTAACAATTAATATGTATCTACAATTTACCTAGAATATGAATTAATTTTATGATAGATAATTGGTTCTGATACTTCGCTTTATAACTAGTGATTTTATAGACAAAAATGCTAACTTTATTTCGGAAAAATGACACGTGAACTCACTCGAACTAAAATTTTGTAAAACTTTACCCGGCCAATGATGTTTAAAACCCAGGCTACTAACTGGAACATAATCCTCAGGATTTATTGTTTGCCTCTTAGCTGCGATATCGACGCTTGTTTTCTTCAGCAGTTGCTCTTTGGTCCTCTGTATCTAAATATTTGTCTCGTTCCATATTTAACGCAAATTTGAACAAGCAAAAGTTCTGAAAATTGAGATATTGTCTTCTATAAAATATTATAATAACTTATACTTTAAATATCCTGTAATTATACTGAAGATACTATAGCTATCAACATCTTTAATTTCATAAATATCACTTACATAATTCGGATCGTTAAACAAAGATAAAGTTTGTTTCTTAGAAAAGCCGTCCTCAAATCTAACGCTAACTTTCTAAAAATATTTCTGTAGTGATTTCTAAGTATTACATTCGAAATCTAAATTGGCTATTTGAAAGTTCTTTTTTTTACCATGTCTAAACTTAATTTTTTTTTAAATTAACAAATTATACTACCAATACCGAGGCGTGGAAACTAAAAAAAAAATAATTTTTGGAACCAACTAAATGCAATTTCTAGAAACCTAATTCTTAGCATCAAGAAAATATTCTTTCACAGTAGTAACTTTCATTTAAAGCAGACTTTTTTAATCTAAAAAAATTAATTCTTGGGCCTTAGTTTCTTAATTAAAATTAATATTTCGTACATTTATAACAATCATTTCCTTAACTTCAATTCTTTCAATTAAGCTTATCATACTTCAATCAAGTTTTTAGGTTTATTTAAATCAAGGAATTAATTATTTAATTTATAAGAATAATCGAGTTAAAGCTATAACTTTTTTTCGATGCCTGTATTCTGAGTCCAAAGGGAACCTTTTCTTCAAGAAAACTAATTTTATCGCCGCGCATGGGCACTCTAAGATAATACTTGATTTAGGAAAAATGATTGTAAATTTCTAAGCATGCGCATTTTGAACAAGAAATTCATTTCTATCAACGAGCATGCTCACTTTGATTCACTCGACTAACTTGCATCTCAATATAATATCAAACCTCTTTCCTGCTGATCAGGTAGAAGAAACTGACGCGGAGCCTAGCTAGACAAAATTGAATTAGGTCTAGTGCAGGAGGAGTAGATTCGTCAAATGATACGCAATTTTTCCATGTTTTTGATGTGGGTTTTTCCTTGCGGGGGGCTCTGCTCTTGTCCCTCTCCAGGAGCACCGCCCGGACCCCACGAGTCTACGAACCTACCCCCCATAAGCCTGGGTAATATTTGTAACTTTCGTGGCATTTGTTAGAAAAAATAGCAATGGATGCAATGGCCTTTAACAACTCGTGTGATGTCCAGTTTTTAAACGCTCCTTTTGCATCCTTGTATCATAAAATATATAAATACATAATATACATTATACATAATACATAATGTATCATAAATACATAAATAAACATTTATTTCAAGAAATAATTTTTGTTAAATTAATCATTTATTAATTTGGCGGAACAAATAAATTGTTCTTTGAATGTGGAATATGAAGAAGACTACTCCAAACAAATATTTCTTCCAATCAAATAAATACTTCACTAAGATAGATACACACACTCTTAACTGAAATAAATACATATTTTTTCATAACGCAATCATAAAAATGGCGTATTTGCATGCCTATAAGTTACAATTGAGGGTTCAGTAAGCACGGTTTGACATTAGATTTAAAAAAGAGCTCGATTTGCCCGTGTCTCCGTACTTTCGTAACGCTTGAGAGACAGTGGTTGACAAAGATAGAAAGATAAATTCATAGCGGATTGGTGAGTCGGTGTTTTTAACGTAAAGTGTAGCGTGTTATGCAAGTTATTATAGAAAAATGTAGTGTCACCTGCTTCCATATCATCCATGATTTTATAATGAAAACTCCCGTGCGTACTTTCACCGACGCAATGCACTATATTAATAAATGTTGGCGTAATTTATTATAATTGTATACTTGTTTAGATTAAACAAATATGTCGTTTAATATAATATCCGTGTTTTTGAGTTGAAGAAATTGTTCTTTTGCATTTATGGTTGAGGTTTAAATACGGCTTTATGACTTCAGGTTCTCCAGTTGCGGCAGCGTCGTAGTCATCGCTCTGGTCAACCCTGCTAGGGGTGGACTTTTCATTGAATTTTACTGTTTCTGGATCATCAAGACTTTAATTTATTGAATTGTTCCAATTACATATGTATAATAATAACAATGTTAAGTGCAATTCAAGCTGAAAGAATTCAGTTAATCATTTAGGAAAATATGTACTACAATTGAAGTAAGAACTACTTTGTTGCACTCGCGCATGTTTTAGGCCAAATAAATATTTATTTAAATCTGTTACATATTTCTTTCCATCCATTTGCATTCCCATAGTTCAAAAAAATATTTATTTACATTCGTTAAGCATTAATTTGCAACAATGAGTCAATCATTTGATTTAAAATGTATATTTTTATTTTTAATTAATATTTCATTGATTCAATAAAGCATTTATCTTGCACTTTTAAATCAAGCAATGTTAACTTATGTCTATTAACATTTCTTGAAAAAGTGTTAAAAATATAGCCAAAACAGAAAGCAACCTCGAACACCGCAGTGTTTTGTACAAATTCAAAATGTTTAATTTTAAGACTTTTGGCCACGGAACTGGGTCCCAAAAAACAAACTCGTACTATCTGGCATACGTTTTCGACTGACTGTTTTACAATCTTTCATCTGGTTAAAACCGTTAAAAAAAGTCAAAATTTGTTCCTCCATTTTCGAAAACCCAAAATAAAGTTCTTTTCTTGTTAAATTTGGGCCAACTTTCTTTTTTTTAATACGCTAGTTAAAAAGCTGAGATTTTTCCCAACAAGGAAAAAAAATCTGGGTGGAGGCGGGTACCAGATACCATAGAACCAATATTGTCCGCGTGGGCTGGAACTTTATCGGTTCGAAAATGGAACTACGGTGGTTCAATTCTTCGGGGGCCCGCCTGATTTGACTAGCGAACGAACGAACCAGTGACCAGAACACCTCGTGTATAAAATATCCCAATTTTAGGATGGCATTTTTCTTTCTTCTCGAATATTCGAACAATTAGTAACCGGATGTCCCGCCGAAGCTGAGGCAGCGCACCTTTTGCTTTTATCTTCACGCCGCTCAGTGGACCTTTTATAAAATTCTGTCTCAAAATCATAGAACTTGAGATCACAATTAACTAGAAGGATGCATTTTTGAATTAAAGAAGCATCCGTTCCGAATTCAGGAAAATTTTAAAGAAATCGTACATTTTTTTACACTTTATATGCTCCTCGAGAGTTTTTCTGATCCCCGATTTCAAATTCAAAGTCAAAATTTCAGAATGGCACATACAAAATGGATTACGAACATTTTAAAACAAAGCCAATATAACTAAAAATTGCTACCAGGTTTTTTTTCGGATAGCTGATGTCAAATCCAAAGTCAAATTTTGTATTCAAAATGGCGGATCCAATACGGCGGGCCACAATTTAAGACAACAATTTAATTGAAAATTGCTATTCGGGGATTTTTCAGATCCCTGACTTCAAATTCAAAGTAAAAATTCAGAAATTGAAAATGGCGGATCAAATATAGGAATAAAATTTTTTCTAAAAATCGCTTGCCATTTTGAATTTTTACTCTGGGTTTGAAATTAGCAACCTGAAATAATCCCGAGTGGCAATCGTTACTATCGGCGAGAAAATTCGAGTGCTCTGGGTTTGACGTTGAAAAAGGGGGGGAAAATCATAGCTTAATGAAAGATTGATCATTTAAAAGGTAACAATGTTGTACGTTACTGAGCCGAAAAGTAATGTTGTACAAAATTTTTTGCAGCTTGCAGATCTTAAAATGTGATCAAAAGTAAGGAAATGTGAACGCTTTTAAAGACATTATGGTATTTTGAACATTTTTAAACAGATTGCCGTTGAAAAAATTGCAAAATATAGATAATTATTCGTTTTTTGTACATAAATATGCAACTGAACTATCTTCGGCTCTACTGAATATAACGAAGTGATTTAAATTGGAGGTAGTTACTTGGACTATCTGTAATAACTGCTAATTTAAAAGAATTATGTGCCAGAAACCAGAGCGGTGCCATTTATTCAATGGAGCGTTTTAGGTTTTCCTCACCACGTGCTACCGAACTTGTGCCTCCGAGCCTCCATCTGGCCTTGAACGAGGCAGAACGAGACCCCAATGGACAGGGATGCATCTTTCGAACTTATTCCCTGTGGTGAAAATTGCTCTGTGAAAGAAATATAAATATTTACTTACTTAATTTTGTAACTGATGACGGAAAAATGATCGATACCGACCAATTTCAAGTAAAATTTAGATTTTGGAGAATTAACAATTAAGATTGTGAAGTATTTAAAGGAATTTTAATGGTTTAAAAAATGAATTTTTCAACTTAAGATTGCGGGGAAAATTTAAATTAATTTTTTTTTAAATAAATTTAAAAAAATGTTTACCAAGATTTTAAATTATTTGCGAAAATTTCGTAAAATAATGTACAAAATGTCGAAAATTTTGCAGAATTTATTACAATATTGAAGGAAAAATTGGAACGCTTTTAAAGGAAATGTAGAAGTTTTAACAACATTTGTGAATTAATAAAAAATTAGAAAGGCCTCAAAAAATTTCAATTTTAATGATTCCAAAACAAAATTTTGCAATTGTAAAAAAAAACAATTTGCAAACGTTTCCAGACAATAAGAAAATAATATCTTAAAATTTCGGGAAATAATGTAGAAGATTTCCATGAAACAATGTTTCAAACACTTTTGAAACAATTTCCATGAAACAATTATTCAATTCTGCATGATTACAAAATTTTAAAATAACTTCGATTAAAGTAAAGAGATGGTCACAAGTTTTGATTCACAAGGTTTTTCAAAATTTGAAAAATTTCAAGCGAATAAGAAATTTTTCGTATCATTTATGAAAAATTGTAATGATTCTTTATTTCCCAACACTCATTTTGAGAGAACAACAGAAAAGGTTTTAAGAAATTCAAAAAGATTTGCAAAAACATCAAAAAATAATCTTAAATAATAAAAGGCAGTTTTAATTTTGCAGAATTTTGTAAGAAATTGTAGGACAAATTTAAACAATTTTGAAACATATTTAGAAGTTATAACAAAAATTTGAAACTAAAAAAATCATTGGAAAAAAAATTTTAATTTAATTTCATTTCAATTTTTGAACAGAAATTGTAACTACAGAGATGAACAAAGAGCACTTGAAAACGAAAATGACAAATCCTGAAAAAAAAAATTGCAAACAACAACTCTAAATGAAGACATTAACAAACAAATAAATTGTTAACTAAAATGAATAATCTTAAAGAAAAATATGAAACACAAACGTTACCCGTAAGCACACTGAACTGATTACAATTGTTTTTAATTAAAATAATATCATCATACTTTGCATACTACTTTTATTTCATAAATGAAAACGTACATTGAGGTTCGAGGGGCGCGGCGTCACAGTTTAAAAGGCACGGCCCTGGTCAAAGCCTGGTGGCATGACTTTGGAAGCACGTGGTAAGGAAAACCTAGGACGATACCCTGAAAAAACGGCACCATGCTGGTTTCTGGCACTTGCTTTCCCGTATACAAAACTGACTTCCAATATCGCAATTTGCACGAAGACAACAAAAAGTACATACTTCTTTCAAATTAGAAGTTATTACAGATAGTCCAAGCAACTACCTCCAATTTAAGTCACTTCATTATCTTCGGTAGAACCGAAGATAGTTTAGTTGCATATTTATGTACAAAAAACGAACAATTATTTATATTTTGCAATTTTTTGAACGGCGATCTGTTCAGAAATATTCAAAGTACCACCCTGAATTTTTTCAGATTTTTCCTATTATTTTTTCAATTGAAAACTATACACCAAAGTTCACTGTCTTTAAAAGCGGTCAAATTTCCTTACTTTTTATCACATTTTTAGATCTGCAAGCTGCAAAACATCTTGTACAACATTACTTTTCGTCTCAGTTACGTACAAAATTTTCACCCTTAAAATGATCCATCTTTCATTAAGCTACGATTTTTTTCACTCTTACTTTTTCAACGTCAAACCCAAAGGACTCGAATTTTCTCGCCGATAGTAGTCAAATCGGTTTCGTTTTATAATTGCAGTCCACCATACTGGTCTACTCTACAACTTGGAATGAAGAACGGTTTCGGGCATTGCTGGCTTTGACCTTGACACTCAATCTGGGCCGTCCGGATATAAACAATATACGCGCCTGAGTATCGAAGCACTGCTCTTTTGTCCATACGCTGGTGGTTGTTACGCATGGTTTGACAAACCCCTATCGACCCTGAGGGGCTCGACGCTCAACCTGAAATTGCCGCGGAAGCAATTGTCGGAAGTTCGTAAATTCGGCCTGCTTCCATCCAAGTCCCAGCTTATATTAATTTACGTGTCAGCGTAGGATTAGGCACGCAAAAATCTATATAAAAACATGCGCAGCACATAAAATCTAAAATCTAGCTTATTCTAACCAAAGTTCTAGGATTTTAAGAGATAACTTTAGAAAAAGGTCCACTGTACGCCGGGGAACCTCATGGAATACACTCATGCCAATTTCTTGCGCTTGATAATATCATACGCTGTTTAATGTAACTGCTCTCTGCATTTACAGGGTTGAGACTGTCATTGTTAAGTTACAAGTTACAATGCCTGCATTACAGTTAGTGTAAATGTGAGATTGATGTGTATTATTTTTTTACGCCTTTCTTTCTTGTTATATATAGTTCACTTTTTAGAATTGCAGCTCTTTTTGCGACCATTTTTTTCTCGGATCTCTTCCACGCTTAATTTTTTCACTTTTCGTACTTTTCAGAGCATGAAAACTTTTTTATTTGAAATTTTTAATCCTAAGTAAGATTGAAAGATGTTAAAAAAATACTGTTTCTATGCTCTCTTTGGTTCTCTCTTCATGATTTTCGAAAGATCTTCGATCTCTGCAAAATCGATGTCAATCAAAAACTAACCTGGAAATTATTGGTTCTTTACGTTTTTAAAAAACGATTCATCGGTATCCAATAACAAAGTCTTCAGAGTAACTTCTCAGTTGATAGCCGAATATCGAATCTTACTTCATCGATTATATTTTCATCGAAATCATTTGTCAAATTTTCTTTTAACTTCACAGTACCTGGGCAGTTTTCAAAACTCTTCTAGATGACAGGAACTTGAATATTCCGAGCATATAATAGCATCCAGACAATCGTGATAATTCTTTAAAATCATGTCAGTATCCTCTGTCAAATGCTGCATATTGATCTCATTTAGCATCAACTTGACATTCTAATGATGCACACATTAGGGGTACCACTGCTTCCTACCAGAACACAATTACGAGGTCTGGGTTTATTATCTAACACAAGAAATAAGCATTAGGGCGTTACACGAGGTTCCATAGCGTGAAGGTAATAGCGAACACGGTGGTGGTTGAAAGATCGTGAAAAATTCTATCAAAAATTATGAATTAAAATTTGGTTTTATGCCAAAGGAAAATAAATTATATACATTCGAAGAAGAGGCTTTCCATCAAAAGTCGACTTTCTGCTATAAATAAATGTTTTTAACTTGCCCGGGTGGCGTAAAGAGGTATAGAACTTCAATCGAATGTGAATGAACATTCAACCATATTCATCTAACTGTAGGAAGATCCATGTCTAATTAATGTCACCCTAAAGTTTGGGCTGCTGAAAATAATTTAGATGAAAAGACGACGATGAACCGGCAAAACGCTCACATTGAGTGGACAAGTCAACTCAAGAATGACTTGCTAGACTGCAACGATTCCAACATTATCCCTGTTAGACGAGGCTTTATGGCGCGTATGCACAGTCTGTGGTGCCAAAAACATCCAGAGCTTCAGCAAGCTTTGCATCAGTCATTGTGAGATCAAAGTGCCTAGCTCTTGCCACGGAAAGCAGGCACCTTCTGAGAGATGATAATGATTTTAGGCCAAGGAGGAACAATAACATACAGGTTCTTCCTAAGCCCTATGATCTGGCTGAAATTGATGCCTTTCTGCGGGAGGATATCTCGGAGGAGTCCGACCTCTGGATCATTGATTGTTCATGTACTTTTATGGTGTTGCGATTGGATGGGCAAGACAGAATGTATCCCGTGCACAGTGTGTGATTAACTACATAACATTCGAAAGGGGTTCAACGTTCGCCTAAGAACTGAGGACCTTCAATCACACACTGAACAAGTCAAAGCTGCTCACAATCAAGCAGCATATTGTTGACAAAATACGGGTGTTATTTAACGCAAGGAGGAGAATACTGGTAATATCATCTGCTTCGAGGCGTTTTGCGACAACCTTATAGCATCTGAAACGGAATGTCCATCAATCACTACTGAAGAGATAAAAAACCCCAATGAGGGGTTCGAAGAACTTTTCCGTTGCAGGACCAGGTGGTATCAAGAACTTCTGGTGGAAGAAGTTTACTTCTACACTCCAACATGTGGCCCGCATATTCACCTCACATTTAAAGTCAGAAACGCCCAATCCGCAGTGGCTGGTGTTAGGACGCACTATAATTCTACCGAACAAAAGCAACTTGTCCAACCTAGAGAATTACAGGCTAATAACTTGTTTGAACACAATGTATAGGATTTTTACAGCGGTCCTAAAAAACAGGATTCTTCGAAGAATTGAGCCTGTATGCAGAAGGATGTACGAACATTGTGGTTTCGAAAAAAGTTGTAGCACGATGCCGAGAGAACCTGCTAATTGACAGATGAGTCTGCAAAGACGCAGCAGCCTATCGACGCGTCCTGTTAATGGCCTTCATAGGGGCGACTTTCAGGGTGACACTTCTGGATACCTCTGTATCGACACTAATCATCGCGAGCATAAGGACACTCATATATTCTACATGGATGACCTAAACATCTATGCTTCTGGTAAAAGCAATTGAACTAATGTGCAAAAATTCATCTGAAGAAACGAAAGATTATTGGCGTTGTCGAGGACCCTGAGCTTGTAGATATAAGTTTTATTACACATCTTGACACTGGAGAGACCTATACGTACCTGGGCGTGCCTCAAAGCCAAATTCAGGACTCAACATCAGTGAAGGAGTCTCTGCAAAGCAGATACAAGCATCTTATTCGGAAGATTTGGTCTTCAAATCTGTTAGCATTGAACAAGATATATGTGACTAACATGCTTGCCGTCCCGCTTCTACTCAAATCGTTTCGGGTGGTTCAATGGACGAAGAGCGAGCTTAAGGCTCTTGCCATCTCAACTAGTAAGATCATGCATACGCATAAGAACTTGCATACCAACTCGTCTGTTCCGCAATTATACATTTCACGCCGTCAATACGGACGCGGACTTCCAATCTGGGCTTAATTCAGTTACAAAGGGTTTTATTTTCGCGTGCCAGGTCTGTGTAATTTCCACCTTAGTATACCGCAATCGCATTTTACGTCAAAAAGTTCCCAGCGATAGGCGCAGACCGTGTCATGCACACGCTGAGTACCTAGAACACATACTATCTGGTTGCTCCACCCATGCGGGAATTACGAATCTCTACAGAGATAATCCGGCCCAAAGAGTGCTATATTACCATCTTTATCACTCTTATGGTGTTGACCACGACCCTGCCCTGCTGAACACTCTGAGGGAGATAGTCAATTGTCAAAAACGAGAAGAGTCAAATTTTCAGGAACTACAATTTACGGACAACCGTTTCCGTTGCACTTTCTTGGCCTGATATCGTCATCAAGACTTCGAGAAACTAACAATATTCGTGATCGAATTCTCGGCTCTGGCAGACGACAACATCACTGCTAAGGAGAGAGATAAAAAGGAGAGGTAACAATTCCTTAAACGCGAGGTGCAACGACTGTACCCAAAATATTTGGTTAAAGTAATTTTCCTTGTGATTCGTGCTCTTGGAGGTGCGAAGGTATCACTCGTTCGTAAAAATTTTGTAAACACTGACAGATAGGTGCCAAAATTACCGCAACATCAGCTAAGCCTCAAATATATTTGAAGATCAACTTGGTTTTAGAAAGAACAGGGGTACACGAGATATAGTTCTAGCTCTAACATCATTCAACAAGGTACACACTAAAGAGAAAATCGAAATTAATAGCTTTCACAGATTTCAAAAAATCACTTCACTATGTATGTATTCGGTTATCCTGCACAGGCGTACTCCAAGAGTACTCCTGCCGCTTCATCTTACATCTTTCTTCTCACTCCCATCTGCTTCGGTAAGAGTTATTTATAACCTGTGTGTGAAGTTCCGTGAATAAAAGGCCCTAACGGATGTAAGGCAAATTTTACAAAAGTCATTCATGAAAGGTTAAACGCTGGTAGTATAGTAATATATTCAGCGAGCTTCGGGTGGTAAGCTGTGGTGTTAAGTGGAGGGGGTGGATTTCTCGGTTCTTACGCACGCCTTGAAAGAGTTCATTCACGCCTCATTTTGCATTCCAATAATAATTTGAATTTTGCATATAAAAATATAATTGTTTATTATGAAAGTGCGCACTGTCAAAATTGTGTTTCTTCAAAGTTTTATGTCGAAAGAAACAAAAAGGAAAGAACGTTTTTTTACGTTTCTCTTCGTTTTTTTTCTGTATAGAATATAATTACCACATAATTTTAACAATTTGAACATATCGAAATAATTGGCAAATATCTTCAATTTCGTTCGAATCCCTGTTAGATATCAACGTGTAATGCAATCGTACGTGCTTGACATTCTTCATATTTACGTAATAATGGTGGTATATCCCCTTTAATCTATTTGGATTAATAACTTAAATTGACATTAAAATCTCTGGATAATCCTCTTACTTCCTCAACCATAAGTACTGTCTTAATACCTGCAAACAATCGCTAAATAGCAATTTTAGGTCTAGGTCTTTATAAGCTTACGACGTACTATGCAGTGGGCGAGGAGAGCCTGTTCCGTGGATAAAAGTCCGATTTTCAAACTTTCATATTTGTAAAACAAGAATCAGGCCATTATGTTTATTGATAACTCGGGTTCTTCTCCATAATTGATTGATTAATTAATGAAATCCTGATCCATTTACAAACACGCAAAATTAATTTTTTTTAATTCTTTATGTGTTTTTCGTTCAAATATTTAATACATTTACGAATCCGTTATTTAGTACATTGGTAAAGTACTTACTTCTGTTAAAGAGCCCTGCGGAGTTTCGCTGTTTATCGACATTTTTTAAATATCAGTGTGTTCATTATTGTATATACGTCAGGGTAGGGATGCCCAATTTTGCCCATTTTCATAAATAACATAAAAATCGCAAGTGTCAGAGTCAGCGTACGAGCACGCAGTGGGCCAGGAGAACTGTGTATGGTTTTCGAGTTCGCGAATTCCAAATCATAATTTCAAAAACCGAAAAGTCGTATCCAATATGACAAACGAGTATTCCAGGAAATTATTGGATCAAATTCAAAACGTAGTATCTAGGAGTTTTTGAGGGCGCTGTCTCCAAATCTGGACTCAACATTTAAAAAGATCTATTTTTCAAATCGAATATAGAGGACGAAAGTGTGAAAAATACGAAAAGCTTCTATCCGAAGTTAACCAAAAATAATACTATTTACCAGAGCCTACCAAATGAAAACTGCAGTGAGTTTCTACACAATGTATTCAATTTTTGTTTATTAACAAAATTTAATTTTTATTTATTTTTAGTTTATTTGTTCATTTTAATTTTTAAGTATAAGCATTGTGGTGTTCGGCGTATTTCCTGTGTGAGTTCCCCTAGCCTCTCAAGTTTAACTCTTTCATCATTTTCCGATAATTCTGTATTGCCTAAAGTCTCAAATGTTTGACAAGTATGTTTGATGATCCAAACTTTGCGCATGGAGAGTGGTTGTTTCTTGGCACAGTATTGTTCTTTCCCCTTTTTTAAACATAGTTTTGTATTTCTCTTCTTATTGTCTCAATTTCATATTTATTACTTAGTTTGAGGTTCTTCCTCAAAATTGTTCAAAGAATTGTTGCCAAGTGTTAGAAATAAAAAATGGAACTCACTACATTCTTGAACAAATTTTACAACAGGCTGTGCAAAGGGAACCAAAATAGGTCGGTCGCCTGGGCCTTCTCCCGGGGAACAAAGTACAGCATTATTATAGGCTAAGTGCGGACATAAGTATTTCATTTTACGTAAGTAATTTGTTTTAAATTATTTTTTAACACTTTCTACCTCCATATTCAGATCGTCAAATTATTTTAAATATGTTCTATTCCAGATTCAGAATCAGCATCCTCGAAAACCACTAAATACGACGTTTCAAGTAAATCTAATAATTTTTGGAAATAATCGTACGCCATTTAAAAAAATATAAGACTTTAGATTCGCAATCAGCCCCCTCGAAACCCCCTAGATATTAAATTTTGATTAGAGACAGTAAGCGCCCCCGAAAACCATATGTAGCTGTTCTTGGAATTCATTGCCGTAAATTTCGATGTATTTTTCAACTTTTGGACATGAAATCGTATCTAATTGGCTAACGAGAAGCTGTAGCATACTTTACCGGACTCAGCGTTTCCCAATATAGCCACACTATGTTGCCGTTGACATACTGCATGACAGGTAAGTAATTGCCAAGTCGTTCGGAAAAGGTTAGGAGATCATAAAACCATGGAGATATAATTCTCATATAATTCTCTATATAACTAATATAATTCAATTACCAAAATACGAGACCTCCTTCCATAGGGGTGGGGTCTTTGTATTTGTCGAAGTCGATCAAACGGCTAAAGAATGGCTAACTAATACAGTGACCGACAGAAGACCCTGAAAAGGTAGAGACTTTAAAGTAGGTGGAGAAGCTACAGGAACCGCCTGTGGTCTTCCGGTGATTGGAGAGATTTAACATCACACTACGGAGAGCGTCCTGGCGAATTGGTAGGTACGTTCGGCCTTAGGGAGAAGATACGGAGGGGGGTTCATAGCAACTTATATGTGTACAAACTCCTGAGTCCCAGACGAGGGCTCTTGCGGTCCTCAACAGCAGTCCCTTCTACAACCTTGGACAGGTCAGCTTTAGGGTTGCCGGCCAGGGACAGAAGGAGTCTGTTAGGGGGAAGTCATCGATATCACTCTGTACCGGTAGTTTTGAGATAACGAACAGAAGTGGAGTCTCAGCCAAACCCACTCTCTCAGATAACTCACAACTAGAGCTCGAGTAGGAATCGATCGTACCCGCAGTTCCTAATTAGTCCAGACATCCAAGAAGAACGGAATGGTACCAATATTCTACGGAACTAAGGACTGCACTCTCGGAGAAGCCCAGGTAAATTAGAGACGTGGACATCCTGGAGATGGCAGCCAAGATTTTCACGGAGGCCATCAAATCTACTTACGAAAGTAATTGTCCATCCACAAGTCTGAAAGGCTGGGAAGACACACTGGTGTAACGGGAGACCATAGAGTTTTAGACGTACCAGTACTGAGAAAACGGATGAACTATGGACCTTATTTACGACGCTGAAGGATGAATACAGGGGTGCAATACGTAAGGCGAAGCAAGAGAGCTGGACGAACTTTTCAACAGACATCTAGAAAGGAGCAGAGGCGGCTAAACTGTACAAGCTGCTCTTTCGAAACTTTATAAGCTTCATAAAGTCTGGAGAAAAGGGGATGATACCTCAGGAAGCAACCAAAGCCGCCTTTAGTTCAATTGGTCCGAAACGGCGGCTACTCCACGAGAGTTTTACGCCCCACAGTGGCCGGTATTCCGAAAAAGCTGGACAAAAGTAAAAATTTCAAAGTCATCGGTATAAGTCGATAATGTAAAATATTTCAGAGGGAGTCACTACGTGCTTTCCTAAAAGAACAGAGAGCTGGCTCGCGTGTATAAACGACACCAGCTGTTGAAAGTGTATCGCGTCATAATAACCTATGTCATCTGTCACAGACTCTTTGGAAAGCATGGAACTGAAAGTTTGTAGAAATTTTTACTGCAGTGCCAATCATCATGTGCAATGTAATGGCTGTTCATGCAGGTTATTCAAATATATTTACTCATCTACTACTTTATTTTTTGAACTTGGTGTCATTTTTTCTGCCTCTGCATATAGCTGATTTTATAAACTAACGAGGTGTCTGCGCAATACCACGACCAATCCAGTAACAGTAAATATCACGATCCAGTAACGTAATCAGCGACCTTGAAAATGTAAGTATACCAAAAATTTTTATATTTGCCGGCCACTGTCGCTCTGTAAAACAATCGTTAAAATTTCTAGAGCTAGCCTGACACTGGGATATGTCCCGACGTAATGAAGAGGTATTAAAGTATTCTTCATTCCGACAACTTATCAAGCAGGCTACTTCAAAAGGAACAACACACCCTTAGGGTTGGCCATTCTACCGAAACGGCCCTTAGCGAAGCAGTAAACCCAATAGAAGTACAACTGAAGCAGTAAGGCCTCGCGATTGGAACCTTTTTGGACATCGGAGGAGTCTTCGATTACAGCTCTAGAGAGATGATCAGGGCGGCCATGACTGCACATGGTGTTTTATCGCCGTGATGCTTGGTAGTGGATGAACTGCTTCATCTACTAACGAGTCAGGAATAACACTTACAGGCTAAGGGGACGACATACTGGTCTCGTGCGTGGCCAGCATTTCGATGCGCTCTTCGAAGTAATGCATCAAGCACTGGAGATAGTGGATTCCAGGCGCAAGAAGACTGGACTATCGGTCAATCCGAGTAAGACGGACACGGTTGTATTCAACAGACGGTATATAATAAGCTTTAAAAAGCTAGTTGCGACTCTATGGCTGTTTAGCAGAGCCGTAAGGAAAGGCTGGGACTTAAAAGTCGAAGACACTTATGTGATTCTATAAGGCGATCCTGCTACCCAAGTTAACCTATGCGGCAGTGGTCTGGTGGAGCAGGGTCGAACCGTCCACTTTAAAGTCTCACCTGGAATGAATCAGGGGACTGATTCTAAAAGGCGTCACAGTTGCCTCGACGTCAACACCCACGGTGGAATTGGAAACACTAACAGGGTTGGAGCCACTCTGTCTCACCATTAACGCTGTGGCTGCAAAGGTGGCCTGGAGATTAAATATGTTAAATTGCGGAAGCATCTCGACGGCAGTGCGTATCCCACCTGACATCGTGATTCGGCCGACCCCGAGCATGCTCAGGAACAAAACACCCATTTGCTCTCTCTTTGAATAGAGTACTGTGTTAGTCTATCCATGAAGGAGAAATGGGTTAACGGAGAGGCACACCTGCCGAGTAATGGAGACAAGTGCATATCGCGGAAAGAGTTGCATGGGCTTCACAATCTAGATGGGGTCCTACGCCACAGTTCTAAAATCTGAGATTAAGGTCATGCTCCAGTGCGTCCACAAAACACAGGAGTATGGCAAGAAGAGAAAAATCCGTATCTGCTCAGATATCAGATCTGCTATTATAATGGTCCTGAATGGAACAACGACTACGTCGATACTAGTATGAGAGTACTTTGAGACACTGAACAATCTAGCTACAGAAAACCGAGTGAATATACTTTGTATCCCTGGACACAGTGGTATCAAAGGCAATGGGATGTCGGGCAGACTTGCAAAAGTAGCCGCAAGAGACAATTTCACGGGACCCGAACCAGTTTTAGGCATTTCCAGTAAATTAGTCACAGGAGAAATCAACAGCAGGCTTACCGAGGAGTTAAACTCTAATCGAACGAAGGAAATACTTAAGCTCGAGAGGAAGAAGTCAAAAGTCCTAACAGAAATGTTTATAGAACATGGAATCCTCGGCTATCACAGACATAACATAGGGCTCGCAGTTAGCTCCTTCTTTCGTACGTGCGGAAAAGATGGTAAGACAGCTATTCATATCCCCTGTCACTCCCCCCGCGATTGCGGGGAAACGTCTGACGCTCCCAAGCAGTAACAGCATTAGTGAGTCAGAAACATCGACCAATAGCGTATCTGCGGTCCTCGCCGTTTTGAGAGGGCTTTGGGGTGACGTTTAGACTCACAAGGGGGCGTAACGGAATCACCTAAGTGCCAGGGGTTTTTAAGGTCTCAACTTAGGAAATAATAAATATTTTCGAATTTGGAAATTGGGCTTACGGAGCAGTATTATTAACGGGTTTATTTGAATGAGGGACTGATTTACAACAGGGAGTGGATTTTTTAGAGAAGAGTTTGCCACAAGGCGTGGACTTTTACATAAGGGGGGGGGGGGGGCACAGCCACAGAGGTTGATTTCATACGAGGGGAGGGCTTGCCTGAGGGAGTGAATGTCATGTAGAGGGTTGATTTGCAGTATGGGGCTCATTCTCCAAGGTACGGGACAATTATTTACAGGGGGAAATTTTTTACAAAGAAATGTCTTGCCACAGGGAGTGGATGTCGTACGGGTGTAGATTTACAACTGGGAATTGATTCACCAAGGAAAGGAAATATTATTTACAGGAGATATCATGTGGAGGGATGATTTAGTATAGGGGTTTGTTTTCTTAAGAGGAGTTTAAATGATTTGCAAGGGGGTGATTGTTAAAATGAGGTGGGTTTCCCACAGGTAGCTGATTAAATTAAAATTTAGAATTTTTTAAAAATGTTTAACCTGCTATTATACTTACATGTTGTGTGTGCTGTTAATAGAATCTTTTTAATATTCATAATATATGTATACAACAGTGAAGAAATGTCATAAAAGTTACTTTTGATATAATTTAAGCAATGTAATTTTTTTCGATTAAACATAAATATGTAGGTAAAAAATGAAAAAAAAAATTTTTTTCTCTGGAGTTTTTTTCTGCAGTGCATACATTTGTCATAACTTTTTAACGGCTCGATAAACATGGATCCTGTTGCACTCATGTCCTTACGAACTTTTTCTATTCTCTCATCGTGTAAGGCAATGTTGCATACTAGACGTGTGCATTGAGTCGGATCGAACGTGATATTTTCGATCCGATCTGCGTTCATTTTCGGATCGGTTAATTCGATTCGATCAACGCACCGATCGAATTTCGAATATTCGACATTCGATCCGTGTTCCGATCGGATCGGATTTTTCGATTCGATCGACGCGTCGATCGAATGTCGAAAAACCGACATTCGATCCGCGCTACGATCGGATCGAATTTTTCGATCCGATAATTGCGTCGATCGAATGTCGAAAATCCGACATTCGATCTGTGCCACGATCGGATCGAATTTTTCGATTCGATCGACCCGTCGATCGAATGTCGAAAATCCGACATTCGATCGACGGGCCGATCGAATGTCGAAAAACCGAAATATTACTTTCGAATCGGTTTTTCGATTCGATTGGCCCGTGCGTTGGAAAATCCCAAACTGAGTATGCCTTATGTTGCATCGTTCATTACACGGAGAAAATTGGTTCATTAAAATTTACCCAATTAGTTAGGTAAATGAAGGACCTTACTGCATTTAGATAAAGTTTAAAATTATTTTAGGATTTATTACAAAGCAGAAATATAAATATTACAAAAGAGTTATGTAAAATCTCAATTCCGAAAGTGAAAATTCTGATATGTAATAATTGATATAAGG
>JAAAKG020141618.1:0-11815 GCA_010014905.2 Druon quercuslanigerum | reverse complement strand
TCTTTTTTTTGATTATTAATTTTCAATAGTATTGATAATATAATAATCTAAATGCATTGGTTTGGAATCAACCAAAACAAAAAAAAAAAAAAAAAAGTAATGAAGTTATTTTAACGGAATATTTAAAAACTTTATCTCCGTCCAATATACAACCTCATGAGCTTCGTTTAAGAACACACAGCATTGATAGTTTTATCGAAAATTTGAGTATCAATGAGGGTTTATGTAATGGAACAAGATGATTGATTTTAAATCTCGGAAATAATGTACTAAAGTTTGAAATTTTAACAGGTGATAAATTAGGTAAAACAGTTTACATAACCCAATTCGATCTTATTTGTGAAAACGAATATCCATTTTCATTTAAACGAAGACAGCTTCCAATTAAATTAGCATTTGCTATGACCATTAATAAGTCACAGGGACATATATTTTCGAACATACTTTCTTAGGATCTCAAAGAATAGAAAAAGGAGTTAAAAATCCTGTTTATAAAGAGTTGTATTCATAGTTTAGTGATAGGTTATTAATAGTTATATTGAATAGTCAATACATATTATAATAAATTTGAGAATAAAATCGCAAAATGAATGCGAACTTTTCTATTGCTATACATACTCAATTCTAGACTAAAATATGCTAATTGTTAATTATATGAAGAGCAATAAATGTTTCTACATGAGTATAAGTACCACACGCAATTATTCTTAAATTTTCCAGAATTTTGAAATAATTTCTGAACCATCTCGAAATAACTCGAGACAATTTGAAACTATTCTTATCGCGAAACCCGTGCTCTTGATTGGATAAGGTTTTCATTTTTTTGCTGCTAAAAAAAGTCTGCAATGTTCAGTTTTATAAAAACGTAAGTTTATGTAAATAATATACTCAATAATAAGAATCAAAAATAAGAATTTAAAGATTTCAAAGCAATGCAAACTTTTTTTTTTGAAAATAACTTTTAATACAAAATTTACAAATATTTCAAAAGAATTGAAATTATTTTCTAAACCAAACAAAGCAGTTCAATCAAATTAATTCCAAACAAAATACTAAAAATTTTTTAACAAAATAGTTATATTTGTAACCAAATATATTAATCTTGAATTATAATGATAAATCTTTCACCAAAAAAATGAATTTTTAGAAAAATAGTTAAATTTTCGAACAGACACATTTTAAATCAAAAAGATTAAATGTCTATGAAAAAGATACATTTCTGACGGAAATTGAGAGAATGAAAAAAATGTCTTAAAATTCCTGTGAAATTTTGAATTAATTTTTATTTAAAAAAATTAATTTGCAGAGTGAAGCAAGATTGCAGAGTTTCATAAAAAAATTCTTCTAAGTCGAAGAAGCATTTAAAAGTTTTTAAAAGATGCAACATTAGACTATAACATGAAAACATTTTTTTTAAGATAGAAAAGGCGATTTCAAAGGGTTCCACGAAAAAAAAAGTCTGGAAATTCCTAAAAAAACGTTTAAGAGAAAATTGGTGTTGATTTCAAAAAAACTTCCATTATTTCCTAAAATATTTAAAAACAATGTAGACGATTTTAAAGTCAAATTTTGGAATTAGCGTCATTGCAAAGTTTAATAAAAATTTCCAGAAATATCAAGAGACATTTTAAGTCTCAAAAAGATTCAAAATTAACTTAAATGTTAAAAAAATTTAAAAACATTCTTAAAATGTGAATTTTTAAATATTTAAAAATAATAAATTTGAAGTTTCTTAATGAATTTGAAGGGTTTCACGAAAAAGTGTCTTAAAATTCATGGGGTGATTTAAACTGATTTTTCATTTTTTTTTTAATTGATTTTAAATAAATTTTAAAGGTTTTAAAACATTTTAAAGGATTTTTACAAATGTCGGAAAATACTTGGAAGTATTGATGGTAATTTGTATTTTTTTCAATCAATTTAAAAAATTTAAGGCATCTAATTCGAGTCAATTTAAAAGATATTTATTTTCAAAACTTCCAAAAGTCAGAAATATTTTTTACACTGACTCAAATTTTTCCTAAAATTTTTAAAATCCTGTAAATAAAATTAGACTTTTTCTACATACATTTCTGAAATCTTTAAAAATCTTTTTGCATTTTCTCAAGAATTAGACAAAAATTATATTTCAATAACTTTAAATACAAAAGAACATAGTTACCTACAAAACAGGTATTTATTAGAAATTTTTAATTTTATAATCAAAATTATTTGAAAAAATTATATATTTTCGTGTTAAAAAATTAAATTGCTTCCAGAAAATTGATCTCTTCTCAAACAAATTCAATATTTTTTGGTTTAAAGTGCAACTAGGTAAAAAACATATTTTTAGCTGAAGATTCAGCTATTTTTTTAAAAATGTTTTTGCATGACTTTAACTTTATTTCCTTTTTTATTTTTATTTTTTATTTCATAAAAAAATATTCCCAATTGTCATAGGTTTGTAAATTTTTATGCATTTTTATTAAAAATCTTTAGGAAAATACTGATTTTAAAATAAATTCAAGAAGCTCTTTAAATGATCGTAAACGTTTTTTTGGTGATTGTAAAAGTTTTCGAAAATGAAATCAAGACAAGACGCTTTGTCTGTTAAAAACTAAATTTACTTGATTTTTTAAATATTTAAAGACATTTTTAAAAAGTTAAAAACAATGTACATTTTTTAATATTTAGAAATAACAAATTTAACGTTTCTTATAGTTTTGAAAGGTTTCACGACGATAACAAATTTCTTAAAATTCCTGGGAAAATTTAAACTGGTTCTTTATTTTTTTAAATAAATTTTAGAGAAAATTGACCATGATTTCAAAACATCTGATAATAAAAAAATATCGTAGGATTCATGGGAAAATTTAAACTGATTTTTTATTTTTAAAAATTTATTTTCAAGAGCATATTTAATAAAAAATGTAAAGATTTCTGAAATCGTGATAATAGATTCTGAAAGATATTAGAGCAATGTTTGTAATTTTTGGAGAGTTTTAAGAACATTTTTGGAAATATTAGAATAATTTGAATATTTATTCAGAATCTTTAAAAGTTTTGAAAATAGTTTCACAACATAATTTTAAATTAAAAATATTTTGAAACTGTTTCAATAAAATGTAAAAAAAAAGACTTTTTTAAAATTAATGGAAAAATTCAAACTGATTTTTTATTTGCAATCGAAATTCGAAGGGAAAATTAGAAAAAGATTTCAATAGATTTTTAATAATTTTATAAAATTTCTCAAAAGAATGGGAAAGATTTTTATGCGAAACGTTACAATTAGCAAGATTGTGAGTTAATCCACTTTTTTTAAAAATTAGTTTTCTTTTGTTAAGAAATATTTTTTTAAACTCAAAATTCAACAATTTTGGTTAGAAATTTAAGTTTTTGATTGAATATTCCACTTTTTGTAGAAAATTTGCCTTTTTGTTTTGTAAATTCCACAATTTAGTACAAACATTTGATTATTAAGTAAAAAATAATCTGTTTTGTAGAGAATTCTTTTCTTATTAAAAATAAATGATTTGGCAAAATTGAAATTTTGTTTTGAAAATTAATTATTCTTAGTGAAAAGAAAGTTTTCTTTATAAATTTGTCTTTTTAGGTTCAAAATTGAACTCTGTAATTAAAAGTTTAACTGCATTAAAAAATATTCATTTTTTCGTTTATAAATTCACAATTTAATTAAAATTTTCACCTCTTTGGTTGAAAGTGAAACTACTTTATTCAGAATTATTTTTTTTTTGTTTTCTAAAACTTATTTCTATTTAACTTAAAATTCAACTATCTTGGTTGAAAAAATTTAAATATTTAATTGATAATTTGACTTTTTGCGGAACAGTTGCCTTTTTGTTTTGAAAATTCCACAATTTAGTGGAAGCTTCAATTATTTGGTAAAAAATTATTCTGTTTAGTAGAGAATTCCTTCCTTATTAAAAATTATTGATTTTTAATAAAAAAAGTTTAATTTTCAACTAAGAAACATTTTCTTTATAAATTTGTCTTTTTAGGTTCAAAATAAGATTCATAATTTTATAAAAACTTTATATCTTTTGTTTTGAATTAATCTACTTTATTAAAAATTAGTTTTTTTGCTAACAAATTTTTTTTTTTAATCAAAATTCAACTAAAATGTAAATTTTTGATAGAAAATTCAACTTTTAGTGGAAAATTTTAGTAGAAAATTTAATTATTTCGTCAAAAATTAAACTGTTTTGTAGAGAATTCCTTTCTAATTGAAAATTAATGATTTTTAATGAAAATAAAAAAAAAGTTTAATTTTTAACTAAGAAACATTTTTTTTATAAATTTGCCTTTATGTTTATAAAATTTCACAATTTGGTAGAAAATTCAATTATTAGGTGAGAAAATATACTCTTTTATTAAAACTTCAACTGCTTTCTTAAAAATTCATTTTTTTAAGATTTATAAATTTATTAAAAACTGAATCTCTTTTTTTTAAAGTGAATCTACTTAATAAACAAATAGTCTTTTTATGTTTAAATTTTATTTACTTAAAATAAAATTATTTTGGTTAAAAACTTGTATTTTGAATTGAAAATTCAACTTTTTGTAGAAAATTTGCATTTTTGTTTTGAAAATTCCACAATTTGGAAAAATTGATTGATTTGTTAAAACAATAAACTATGTAGTAGAGAATTCGTTTTTTATTGAAAATTAATTATTTTTTATGAAAATTTAACTGTTCTATTTTTGGTTAATAAATTATCTTTTTGAGATTCAAAATTCAAATATTTGGTAGAAAATTTATGTTTACAACTTTTTAAAAATGTCTTAAAATTTTTAATTAATTTATAACATTTTTAAAAATTTTTAATGTTACTTAAAGCTGATCAAATTTTTTATAGAACAACAACAAAAATGTTTTGAAGTTCATACTTTAAAATATATTTAACAAATTTTTCTTAACTCTTGGAAATTGTAATGTATTTACAATATTTACAACTAAAAAATTAGCAAAAATTTAGTAATTAACAGACAAAGGGTCTTGTCTTAAATTCATTTTCGAAAACTTTTACATTTTTTTGCAAACGCTTTCTACATATTTATTTGGAAAAGTTTCTAAATTTTGAAAACAGTATTTTCTTAACGGTAGGAAATAAAAATGTGTAAAATTTTTTGAAAATTTATAAAAACTTATTCCCAAAAGAAGAATTGGCAAAAATTTCAAATTAAAAGTTTTTTAATTGTTTTATTTATTCTTTTTTTTAATAAAAATAAAAATAAAATAATAATAAATAAAATAGATAAAAATAAAAAAGTTAAAGTCATGCAAAAACAGTTTGAACAAAATAGCTGAATCTTCAGCTAAAAATATTTTTTTTGTTTGAAAAGAGACCAATTTTCTGAAAACAATTTAATTTTTTGACAGTTAGTGAAATATAATTTACTAAAGATTCTTGAGAAAATTCAAAAATATTTTTAAAGATTTCAGATATGTATGACGAAAAAGTCTAATTTCCTTTACAGGATTAGAAAAATTTTAGAAAAAATTAGATTTAGTTTAAAAAATAATTCTGACTTTCGGAAGTTTTAAAAATAAATATCCTTTAAATTGACTCGAATTAGAAGCCTAGAATTTTTTTAATTGTTTGAAAAATAGAAAAATTACCATCAAATCTTCTAATTTTTTTTGAAATTTGTAGAAATCGTTTGAAATGTTTAAAATTTTTTAAAAATTATTTAAAATTAATTTAAAAAAATTAAAAATCAGTTTAAACATACCCCACGAATGTTTTTAAATCTTTTCATCATTAAAATTAATTTTGAATCTTTTTAAAACTTATAAATGTCTCTTGATATTACTCGAATTTTGTTGTAAAACTTTGCAATCACGCTAATTGAGAAATTCGACCGAAGAACAGGAGCTTCAATGTGGACAGAGTGAGTGCATAAATTCAAAGAATATTGTTTCTAATAATTTTTTAAAAAGTTTATTAAACTACATTCACGTTTAGCTACTTCTCTGTTCAATTTTTTAAATAAACAAATTTTTTAAAACTAAAGAGTCTATTTGATCATATTCGAGTGTAATTTTCAGAACTGGATCAGTTGTTTCATACTGAGTGTCAGTTTCAAAGACCATAGACTTATCCACACTCGATCAATCCCCCAGAATTCCCCTTCTTTGAGATAACTGATGACCTCGACCTCTCGGTTGGAATCTCGATGACCAAAGACCCTCCACGCATAGACACTCGATTTTTTATGCTACATCAGAACTTTATCGTCAAAATAAAAGCGTGAAGAAATCAGAATGACAGATTGAATTTGATCGAAAGCTCTCTCTTTTACAAGTTTTACATATGCCTTTCGTAAAATCAGGTTAAGTGGCTCGATTCCTACGGCTTTTTACAATAAATTTACAATAAATTTTTACATTAAATTCACAAAAGCCCACACTTCAGAAGAGTGGCATGAGTGCAGGAGGACTACTGAAAGTCAAATCTTCACGGTCAAACTCAACTAATTCTATTGCAACTTTCAAGATTGAGTTTACTTTAGAAGACATACCATCAGTCTTGTAAAGGTCCAGACTCAAAGAGAAAATTCATGAATTTCGTTTCTTTCTGTTGAATAATTCCTATGACATTATTGCGGTTACTGACACCTAGCTAAAAGAATAGATTAAAGACTTTTTTCTTGTAGAAATTACACAGTTTTTAAGAGTCGTGACATTATCAAAGACGTAATTATGAATGCTTTATGAATTATTATTTAAAAAGTATAATTTAAAGATGTATTAGATCAGTGAAACAGAAATTGAGCTTTTTAAAATTGTTTAAAAAAACATTAAATTTTGTCGAATGATTCAACCTTTTAAATTAAACTGTTATCGATTGTGCTATGTTCAACAGCAGAAATTTTACAATTTTTATAACATTTTCTATTTTCAGACAATTTTTAGCTTGTACACTTTCAAATTCACCGCCATATATGGCGCCTAGTGCGTCTTGCGTCTGCATAGACACGCGGTAATTTTCAGTTTCGTACCTGGAACGAGGATGATCCCTGCACTCACGTCGCGTCGTCTCTTCAAAGTTCGCAAATAAAATGAAGACGCGCAATTTTAATCAAACTGATTTCGGTAATTAGTTTGAAAACCCCACTTAGTGGATGTTTCGCAAATGATTATTATTTTAAATTAAAATATACTGTTGTGTATACAATTTTTCGTTTCTTCCTTCCTAACCTTAAATCACCACGTGGTTTCCAAATTGCTATGAGATTCTATCATCAGGGATTAAAATTCTACTACAATTTTCTTGCCAGAACTGCTTCACTTAATTTGACTTTTAAAGTTCACCGTATTCTTTGCGTCGAGCCTTAAAAGACAAAACAATTTACCAATTTCTCGCCTGAAACAACATTTCCATTCCCCAGCCAGCGCCCGGGTTAAATCGGGGCTATCCGGCCGGACTCCTGATTGGATTCCTACACGAGAAGCGTGGCGTAAAATTAGAAACATATGTCAGAAGAAAATTGTGCACAAGCAAATCACGGAATTCAAGAAATTCACTAAATTAATAAAATTCAAGGAATTTAGACATTTATTGTATTCATGGGATTCACGGAATTCATGGAAATCTCGAAATTTACGGAATTCGCGGGAATCTTGGAATTAAAGGAATTTTTCGGGATTCATAAAATTAAAGAAATGTATGGAATTGAAAGAATTTACAAAATTTATGGAATTTCCAGAATTCTTAAAAGTCATGGATATCACGGAATTCACGAAATTCCTATAATTCTTGAAATTCATGAAATTCAAGGAATTTAGACATTTATTGAACACAAGAAAATCACGGAATGAATGAAATTCAAGGAATTCGCCCAATTAAAGGAATTTACTTAATTCAAGGAATTCCGGGAATTTGCAATATTCATAAAATTCACGAAATTCTAAGAATTTATGGAAATGACGGAATTTACGAAATTTGGGAAATTTGCGGAATTCAAGGAATTATAGGAATTAATGGAATTTAAGGAATTCACGGAATTAAAGGAATTTACAGAATTCAAGGAATTTTTAGAATTCATAGGACTCATGAAATTCGCGGAATTGAAGATACTTAAGGAATTCGCAGAATTCATGAAAATAAAGGAATTTAGACATTTATTGAATACAAGCAAATCACTGAATGAAAGAAATTCAACGAATTCGCCTAATTACAGGAACTTAGTTCAAGGAATTCGCAATATTCATAAAATTCACGACATTCTAGGAATTAATGGAAATTTTCAGAATTCAAGGAATTATAGGAATTATTAGACTTCACGGAATTTTTAAAATGTATAGGACTTATGAAATTCGCGGAATTCAAGATACTTAAGGAATTCGAAGAATTAATGAAATTGAAGGAATTAACGAAATTAATGGAATTTGTGGAATTCATGTCATCTACGGAATTCGCTGAATTTACGAAATTCGCTGAATTCGAGATAAATAGAAAATTTACGGAATGTACGGAACTCACGGAATTCTTAATATTCATAGAACTCATGAAATTCGCGGAATTCAAGATACTTAAGGAATTCGCAGTATTCATGAAAATGAAGGAACTCACGAAATAGATGGAATTTGTGAAATTCATGGAATTTACGGAATTCACGGAATGTACGAAATTCACGCGATTCAAAATATTCATGGAAATTAAGAAATTAACGAAATTAACGAAATTACTATAATTCTTGGAATTCATTAAATTCAAGGAATTTAGAAATTTATTAAACACAAGCAAATCACGGAATGAAAGAAATTCAATGAATTCGCCCAAATAAAGGAAATCACTTAATTAAAGGAATTCCAGGAATTCGCAATATTCGTAAAATTTACGAAATTCTAGGAATTTATGGAAATGAAAGAATTCACGAAATTTAGGAAATTTTAGTAATTCAAGGAATTCTAGGAATTAACAGAATTCACGGAATCAAAGGAATTTACGGAATTCAAGGAATCAAAGGAATTTTTGGAATTCAAGGAATTTTTAAAATTCATAGGACTTATGAAATTCACGGTATTCAAGATACTTGAGGAATTCGCAGAATTCATGAAAATAAAGGAATTCACGAAATTGATGGAATTTGTGGAATTCATGGAATCAAAGGAATTTTCGGAATTCAAGGAATTTTTAAAATTCATAGGACTTATGAAATTCACGGTATTCAAGATACTTGAGGAATTCGCAGAATTCATGAAAATAAAGGAATTCACGAAATTGATGGAATTTGTGGAATTCATGGAATCTACGGAATTCGCTGAATTTACGAAATTCGCTGAATTCAAGATAAACAGGAAATTCGCGGATTGTACGGAATTGGCGGAATTCAAAATATTCATAGAAATTAAGGAATTTACGAAATTCCTGTAATTCTTGGAATTCATGAAATTCAAGGAATTTAGACATTTATTGAACACAAGCAAATCACCGAATGAAAGAAATTCAACGAATTCGCCCAATTAAAGGAATTCAGTTAATTGAAGGAATTCCCGGAATTCGCAATATTCATAAAATTCTCGAAATTCTAGGAATTTATGGAATTAAAGAAATTCAAGGAATTCGCCCCAACAAAAAAATAGTTAAACTTTTAACCAAGTAGATGAATTTTCAACTAAAAATATAAATCCTTAAAAAGGAAATGAATTCTTAACAAAGTGATTCAATCCGATATTTTCAACAAAAAAAAGTTTTCACGAAAACCTTGCGATTTTTTAAAGGTAAATTAAAAAAAATAGTGGTATTTTCTGTAAAAAATATGAATTTTTATACAGGAAATAAGTTTCTCTACCTATAGTTGGATCTAACACAAAATAACTTTCCAGGAAAAAAATTGAATTTCAAATGCATAACGAATTTTTTCAATCAAAAAGGATTAACTTTTACATTACAATTACATTTTTACATTTTTTACATAAATGAATTTTTAATAAAAAACAAACAATTTTTTTGTTAAACCTTAATCCAGAAAAGATTTCGGTTGTCTTTTTAATACCAAAATATTAAATTTAAACAAAAAATAAATTTTCTACGAAATATTTAAATTTTTAACGAAACAGGAGAATTTTCGAACAAAAAGTATGATTTCAACCAAATTTTTGAATTTTTAACAAAACAGTTGCATTTTTATCCAAGAAAAATGTAATTTCTGCTAAAGCAGATTGAATTTTATAAATCAACAGGACACACTTTTAAAAAAGAGTTAAATTTACAACCAAAAATACAAAAATCAAAAAGACGAATTTTCAAAAAAAGTTGAATTTTCATCCAAAAAGATTTTTATTGATTTTTTGACACAAAAATAGGATCCCAAAACAAGACATAAATGTTTTAGGGAATAGTTGAAATATTTTTTCTGAAACAATAAACATTTAAATCAAAAAGACGAATTTCCAGTAATAAATAGTTTTCATCAAAAAAAGATTGCAGTTTACTTATGAACACTAAAATATGAATTTTAAACAAAACGATCATTTTCTGCGAAGAGAGTTGAATTTGTAAGCCCCCAACCCTCTTCAACGAATTTTTAACAAAATAGTTTAATTTACAACTAAAAAAAATATATATTTTCAAGAAAATTGTTAAATTTTCAACTCATATAATAAAATTTATAAATAAAAGAGATAATCTTCAGAAAAAAATGTTTGCGAATTTGCAAAAATTAAGTACATAAAAATTACGGAATCGATGCAATTTAAGGAATTCCAGGAATTCGCTGAAATCACGGAATTGAATGTAATTGCGGCATTCACGGAATTCATCAAATTTTTGTAATTTACGAAATTCATGGAATTTGCGGAATACGCTTAATCTATCTAATTCGCGAAATTCATGGAATTTATGGAATTCACGGAATTCGAGGAGTTCGCGGAATTAATGAAATTCAAGGAATTTATGGAGTACAAGGAATTCCAGGAATTATAGGAATTCACTGAAAATGCGGAATCCAAGGGGTTCATTAAAATCACAGAATTCACTGGTATTGCGGAACTAACGGAATTCATTGAATTTATTAAATTTACGGAATGGACAAAATACGTTTAATTTGTGGAGTTCGCGGAATTTAATGAATCCGCAGAATTGACTGTAATCACGGAATTTACAGAATTCGCATAATTCATGGAATTAAAGGAATTCTCGAAATTTATGGCATTCATGAAATTCCAGGAACTTGCGGAGTTCCTGAAATTGAAGAAATTCACGGAATTTATGGAATTCATAAAATTCGCCAAATTCATGGAATTCACGGAAATAAAGGAATTCGCGAAATTCATGGAGATTTCCATATAGTCATTTTATTCCATGAATTCCATCATTTGCAAATTTCGCGAAATTCTAGGCATTCAAGGTATTTAAATACAGCAGCATTCGGATTCAAATTTAACATTTTCAAAAACATCAATTTTAAAACAAAAAATGTCTCTTCTAAAAAGATAAATTACTGGCAAAAAAAGTGTTATAGTTTATTTCGGAAGAAAATTAAACAATTTGGTAGAAAATAAACTTTTTAGTTAAAAATTCATAGTTAGGGCTTGATAATTTAAATATTTTAAAGAAAATTCTTCTTATTTAAAAAGAAAAATGTATTTTGTGGAGAATTCGTCTTTCTCGGTAGAACATAAATATTTATAAATAAATATTTTCATGTTTTAAAAAATTTAACAATCATCATTTCGAAATCCAATTATCTTTTTGACATTGATATTTTTGTTCTAAAAATTTGCCCTTTTTGATATATATATATATATATATATATATATATATATATATATATATATATATATATGTGGCTCAAAGAGTGATTTTTT
>JAAAKG020141617.1:0-11815 GCA_010014905.2 Druon quercuslanigerum | reverse complement strand
TAATGAAACTCCCAAATTGGAAAATTCCCGAATAAAAAAATCTACGATTAATAAAAACCCTGAATAATATTATTTCGGATTAATAAAATTCCCCAATAACAAAATTTTGGATTAATAAAATTCCTAAATTGAAAAATTCCCAAACAAAAATATCCGAATATTAAAATTTCCAAATAATAAAATTCCCAAATAAAAAAATTTCTAAATAATTACATAATTTCAGATTTAAAAAATTCACAGACAACAAAGTTTCCGATTAATAATATTCCTGAATGAAAAAAATTTTTTTAATAAAACTACCAAATTGGAAAATTCCCGAATAAAAAAATCTACAATCAATAAAATTCCTGAATAATGCCATTTCGGATTAATAAAATGCCCCAATAACAAAATTTTCGATTATTAAAATTTTGGAACATTAAAATCCCGAATAATTAAATTTTTGATGAACGAAATTCCCGAATAAAAAGAACTCCCTATTAATAAAATTCCCAAATAAAAAAGTTTCCAAATCATAATGTAATTTCGGATTTAAAAAATTCACAGATAAAAAAACTTTAGATTAATAATATTCCGGAATAAAAAAATTAATTTTAATGAAACTCCCAAATTGGAAAATTCCCGAATAACAAAATCTACGATTAATAAATACCCTGAATAATATTATTTCGGATTAATAAAATTCCTGAATAATATCATTTAGGATTAATAAAATTCATCAGTAAAAAAATTGTCGATCAATAAAATTCCTAAATTGAAAAATTCCCGAATAAAATGTACAATTATTAAAATTTTCGAATAATAAAAATCCAGAATAATAAAATTTTCGATTAACGAAACTCCCAAATAAAAAAAAAAAACTCCCGATTAAGAAAGTTCCCAAATTAAAAAGTTTCCAAATCATTATGTAATTTCGGATTTAAAAAATTCTCAGATAAAAAAACTTTAGATTAATAATATTCCGGAATAAAAAAAATTAATTTTAATGAAACTCCCAAATTGGAAAATTCCCGAATAATAAAATCTACGATTAATAAATACCCTGAATAATATTAGTTCGGATTAATAAAATTCCCCAATAACAAAATTTTGGATTAATAAAATTCCTAAATTGAAAAATTCCCGAACGAAAATTTCCGAATATTAAAATTTCCAAATAATTACATAATTTCAGATTTAAAAAATTCACAGATAAAAAAATTTCCGATTAATAATATTTCTGAATGAAAAAAAAAATTATTTCAATAAAACTACCAAATTGGAAAATTACCGAATAAAAAAATCTACGATTGATTAAATTCCTGAATAATACCATTTCGGAATAAAAAAATTGCCCAATAACAAAATTGTGATTAATAAAATTCCTAAATTTAAAGATTCCCGAATAAAAATGTCCGATTATTAGAATTTCCGAATAATAAAATTTTCGATTAATGAAATTCCCGAATAAAAAAAATTCCGATTAATAAAATTTCTAAATAAAAAAATTTCCGATTAATAAAATTTCAGAATGATAAAATTTTCGGCAGATTATTATATTACTGACAATTTACAAATTTCAAACAGAAAATTGCTGAATTATAAAATATTTTAACTACAAAATTTCAGGAATTAAATAATTTTTTTTGTCAATATTATTTATTGATTGAAAATACAATAATAAAAATACCCTTAAAAAAATTTTAATTTTTAAAGCTTTAAAAATATATATACTAAAACTAAACTAAACTGCTCGGGTAAAGTTATAGTTCAATATAGTATAGTATTAAATATAGTATAGTTTAAATTTTCCGCAAAGAAGCATAATTTTCTAAAAAAAATACGATTTTTTTAGAAAATCTGATCAATTTTGATCTAAATACTTTGAACAATGGATGTGATGATAGACCAAATTCTATTTTATTAATTTTTTGTTAATATTTTTTTGTGTTTAACATTTTTTAACAATATATTTGAAATTTGGAACAAAAAAACTAATTTTCTGCAAAAAAGTTTTATTTTGTACCAAATAGTTAAATCTTCAACGCATTTAAGAGGTAAATTTTAAACTAAAATCATAGAATAACGAACTGGATTATTTGAATTTTCAGTTGAAAAAATTAATTTTCACCAAAATAGTTAAATTTGTATCAACTAAAGAATTAATTCTTAACAAAGGAGTTCAACTGAGTACCAATTCATTTAATTTTTAAGTAAAATTATGAATCATGAAACAAAATTGTTTAATTTTCTACCAAAAACATGAATTTTCTGGCAAAAAATACGTATTTTCAACTAAAAAATATAATTTTTTAACTAAACTTTGAAAAATTAAATTTTCCGTTGAAAAAATGTATTTTTAACAACAAAAAAGACAAATTTTCACTAGTTAAATTTTCAATTAAAAAATTATTTTGAAACAAATAGTCAAACTTTCAACCAAAGAGACCAATTTTTAATAAATATTATAAATCTTCAACCAAAAAAATAAATTCTTAACGTAAGAGTTTCACTTAAAACCAAGTCGTCTAATTTGTAACTAAAATTATGAATCATTAGCTGAAAGGATTCAATTTTCTACCAAAAAGATGAATTTTCTAGAAAAGAATACGCGAAATTTTTTTTTTTAAAAGCACAAACTTTTACTGGAATAGTTAAACTTTTAGCAAAAAAAAATTTAACGACAAAGAAACAATTTTCAGCAAAATAGTTAAATTTTTCACCAGATACGAATTTTTAGTTGACATTACAAATCTTTAACCAAAAAAATGAATTCTGAATAAAAGAGTTTAATTTAGAAAAAATAAACAATTTTTAGCAAAATAGTTAAATTTTTCTTTTTAAAAGATTAATCTTTAACAAAATAGTTCAATTTACAGTTTAAAAAATTAATTTTTAACAAATTAGCCCAAAAAATCGAAATTTGAACATGAGTTCAACTTTCAACCAAGTAGTAGAATTTCCATGAAAAATATTAATTCTCAATAAAAATGTAATAGCTGCCAAATCAAGGAAAAACGATTTTTATTTTAAAATAAACACTTTATTTGTAACTAAACTGTTAAATTTTCAATTAAAAGATAATTTTTCACCAAGAAATCTATTATTGCCATAAATAGAATAATTAAATTTCCAATTAAAAAATTTAAAAAAAAAATAAGAAAAAACAAATTTCCAACTAAATAGTTAAATCCATTACTATAAAGCTACTTTTGCAAATGAAAAAACATTATTATTTAATTTTATATTAAAATTTAGAAAAAATTAAGCACTAAAATTGATTTTTTTAAATATCAGATTATACAATTATTGATTGCAACGAACAATTACTGCATTAATCAATATCTTTTTTTCTCTCAAATCGCAAATACTATTTACAGAAAGATAAAAAAATCTTTCAGAAGATACGAAAAGTTTCGCAGTAAATCAATCTCTTCTCTGAAATAAATTATTTTGCTTTGCTATTACTTTCTTCTGCAAAAGTATGAAAAACCAAACTACTTTTGTTTAAAAAAACGAATCCGAACGACATTAACATAAGAATAAGAGGTCAAAAATGAGTAACTTTCGAGTAAAGATTAAGACAGGTGTTCCAATACGATAAGAAAACAAATTAATCACCCAATTTATCCGTTCCTTTCAATGAAAGAATCAGCCCATCCACATATGCATATCTTGAAACGTCATCACGCAAATTTAACAATGATTATTTTTATCATCAGCTACAAATCCACTTCATAAATCACTTGGGACGTAGTATAGCAGAAAAAAACGCGCGCGAAAGTTATTTACGCTGCGGTTCAATGGATCAGAGATGAGAAGCACATAAGTTTCATCTAGAAAAAATATTTGACGACTACAATGAAACGACAAACTGATAAGATAACATAGAAAGTGAAATCCTATCAAGGCGGATAAGAAAGAATCAAAGACCGACCCTCAAACCTATCATTAGTTGAATGCAACTCGATTCCAGAGTGTCTAGTGAAATTTTCTTTTCAAATTTCCCGCCAATTCTCGAATCAGAATTACCATTTCTTCCGGTTATGAAAAGTTTATAAAATTTTCTTTTATCGTAATCTGTACGATTTTCGCTTTACAAGTTTTAAAAAAAGTACTTTGAAATGAAAAGTGAAAATATCTGTATCAGATATTAATTAAAAAAAAAATGTCGCAATCATTGAAATTAAAAAATTCGAACTCATAAAACAAGAATTTTTTATTTGAACTCACCAAAACTGCAAAGTAGCAAACTTTTAAAAATTTAAGAGGTGAAATATTTCTGCTTAAAAATATATAAATCCACGCTAATAATAAAATTGTTTCGGCCTCTTTCAATTCAGAAAAACAATTAGTAACCAAAACTACTTCACTTCCAATTTAATTAAAAACATTAAAAACATAAATTAAAAAAAAAAAAGAAATTCTCTTTTCAAATCATATAATACTGAAAACCAAAATTTTCCTCTTTCCAAATCGATGAAAATTAAAATTTCCTTGCTTTAGACATATTAAAATTATCAAATATGTCTGTTTTGAACTCAATAAAAAATTATAACAAAAAAATGTCTCATTCCAATTCAGAAAATAAAACATCTCAATTAATAAAATATTGAAAACCGAACATTTCTTTCTTCCCACTCGACAAAAACGTAAAAAAGAAAAAAAATACCTTCTGCCAATTCAGAAAAATGATTAAAAATAAAAAGTTTTTCCAATTCAGAAAAAATAACCAATACTTCATCCTATCCAGTTCTATATAAATATCCCAAAAATAAACGAATGTCCTTTTCAAACTAAAAAAAAAAAGCAAAATTTTATGCCTTCCAACTCAGTAAAAATCTGAAAAATAAAAATTTTTCTTCTAATTCGGAAAAAAATTAAAATGTATTTCCTTCCAACTTGATTAAATATTTAAAATAGGTTCCTCTTCCACTTCAGAAAAATTTGAAAATCTAAGTTTCCTCCCTTCAAATTATTTTTCGATTTTCAATTTAGTAATTTTTTCAAATATTACATGTTTACAGGCGTAAATCTAAAAAACTTTACAAATGTTCCGTTTTACGTATTCTTTTTAAGCGTATGTTTTCAATTTAAAGAAATTTAAAATGCAGTTTTGATGTCCAAAAATAAAATCAAATAAATTAATTCGCAACAATAGAATTGTTTTTTTAATAATAAAAAAAATCATTTTCATCCCAGAAGAATAATTTTCTACCATAAAGACAAGTTTTCTACAAAACACATACATTTTCAGACAAATATTTGAATTCTCAACTAAAACATATTAATTTTCAACCAAACAGTTATATTTTTTAAAAAAATTGTTTTTCTACCAAAAAGACGCCTTTTCAACCAAAATACATGAATTTTCAACAATCAAGTTAATTTTTTCACTGAAACAGAATAATTTTTAGCCGTACATTGTTTTTTTAAACCAAAAATGGTTTAATTTCTACAAGAAGAGATTAATTTTCAAAACAAAATAAAAATCCTTTCAAATTCAGAAAAAATAGCAACAATTTCGCCCCACCCAACTTTATAAATCCCTTAGAAATAACACAATTTTCTTCTCAAATTCAGAACAAAATAATAAAACTTGTTTGAAAACCTGATTGGCTTTTTTCATTGCTTAAAGTTGTTATATTTTTAATATTTTGAAAATTAAATCTAATAAATCATCGAAAACATTATTTTCAATTGTTTGATAACTTCAGATTATGTTGGTGTGCTTCACCGAAAAATAGTATTTTAAAACAAAAATTCAATAAATTTAAATTTTAAATACAATTTTTTTAAATAATAAAATTGAAAAAGTTAAAACAATTTTAGATGGTGCATATTTAAATTTTTTGGATGTTTAATGATTTTTACTAAAATTGGTATTTAATATTTTTTGAATTACATTTCAAATAAAATTACAAATTTTGAACAATTTTACTTTATTTTTACGTTTTACATCAGAAATTGGTATTTTTAATTTAAGGAACCATTGCATTTCAAAGATTAAATTTACAATTTTGAAACAGTTTAAGGTTACGTTCTAATTTTTTATCGAATTCGGATATTTCTAACAAAAACCATTAAATTTCAAAAAACATTTGAAACTTGATACAATTTTTTGTTATGTTAGTGCCTTTCTTTGAAAATTGATATTGTTAATCAAAAATCATTTGACTTATAAAATTATATGTACAATTATGAACAACTTTAGGTTATTTTCGTGTTTTTTTTTCAGGAATTTTTTTTCTTTTGATCACAAATATTGGTCCGTTTTGCTGTTCTATTATTTTAGAAGTCTTTTACGAATTTTGAAAAGTTTCAAGAGAATAAAAAAATTGCCCGAAAATTCCTGTATAAATTTAATTAATTAAATTAATTTTGAAAGAAAACTATCAACAATTAAATTCCCAAATCTATGCAATTATTTTTCTAAATAATAGATAACACAGAAAATAATTAATAAAATGAAAAATATGTTCATCAAATAAAAGTATTTTATTATTTAATAATTTTTCAATTGTTTTTTTTTTAATTTATTTGAAATTTGATTAATCGTAGATTTTTCAATTCAGGAAGTTTAAATTGTCGGCAATTTTCTACTTTGAATTATATTTTTCCTGGTGTTTAATCATATTTTTTAAACTGACTCTAGTTTTTCCTAAAATTTTGTAAAATCCTGTAAACTGAAAATATTTCTTTAGAATTTTATAGATTCTTTTTCAAAATACCTAAGTCTTAAAAAACCCTTTTAATCAAATATTACGTTTCTTAAATCGAATGTGAGCTCGAATTTTTGGTGACTTCAAATAAAGATTTTTTCAGCCTTACAAGTTCAAATTTTTTAATTCCAATGACAATAAAAAATGTATGCTTGGCCATTTTTTGCCCGCATTTCTCGGATACGATTTTCCGGTACGATTCTGAAAACACAAAACACATACGCAGGAATGAATTAAACAAAATAAATTAGAACCACGTATACAGTGATGTTCACACGTTTTATTATCATCGAGTAAAGTATAATTTACATTTACAGTGACTACTTTTCTCGATACTGACTCGTATTATTGATTCAAACATCGCATTGAATCTAAAATACTAGTTTGCGGTGAAATTTATTTTGCGTACAAAATATAAGTTTCTAGGACGTTGACATGTGCGGTGCAAACACTCGTTTCGAATTGGAGATCAGTAGTGGAATCCACTCGTTATCAATGGAATTGAAAAACAAAAACGAAAATATATAAAAAAAAATAATAATAAAGAAGTGAAAACGTTAAGAAGAACAACTTTGGTAAAAAGTAGTTAAATTATCGCTATGCAGCGATCGCAACTACAATATTGTATTTGTCACTATCAAATGCAATTCGTGTTTTTTTTTTTTTCTTTCTTCTTCCTCTTTGATGAGACTAAACAGCGAAACATGTCGCACTTTGTTGAAATGGTACAAAGAACATGAAAAGTTAAAGATACGTAAAAAAAAGTCAACATTTACTTAAATGTAAAAACCCACGAGTCCAATATTTGCACTCGGTAATACAATTTACAGATTTACCACTAGACAAAAAATTCCAGCAAGATTGTTGTGACTTTAATATCGAGTCAAGTGAGAAACAACCTCTAACCGAGAGCGAGAGACAGAGAGAGGCCAAAAGGGATTAATTATTTTCTCGACCATAAAAAACAATATAATATTCCGTTTTCTAGTCTCGAGAATCCTATAGTCACTCAGAATACAATTTTACAATGATACCGATAGTCTGCTGATGAGAGAAAGTACTCTTATTAAGGTACTTTGGAAACATTTTCTCCATTCAAGGATTAGAATTATTCATGCGCACTTACTTCTCACTCGTACAATCGTACGATCTCTTTTTTCTTTTCTCTAAAAAATCCTAGTAACTACGAATCTGCCTTACAGTTATCTTCTATGCGTAATTTCAATTAAAAAAAGAACATAGCGAGCTCACTTATATTCAACCGACGATCTTTGCACATATCTTTTGGAGATTTTTCAATACTTAATCGTCGAGAGCGCGTTAAGTTATCTGCATTCAAAAGCTGTTGTAATTGCTTCCTCCCAGTTGACTGTTGCCATATCCACGATTGTTAGGCGAGTATCCCCCTCGGAAGTTGTTGCCGAGACCAGCTGTAAAAATAAAAAAATTCGGTTATAGATTTTGGCAAACAATTTCAATTTCCCGGTCATTTTCCCGTAAGTTTTTCCATTTTCCCCGTCAGCACATATGTCTTGAATGCAAAAATCTATTTTCACTCATGACATTCATTCTAGATTACAATTTAAGAAATTAAAATAAGATTGAAATCAGATTCAAAATCCTACTCAACGTTAAATACTCAAGTTAATGTATAGAATACCTGAAAATAAAATTAAGAATCCAACGACCAAATTTGGACAACCAACATAAAATGCTTCTATTGCAATTTAAAAAAAAGGATCCTACCTGCTCAAGATTTTTCTTACCTCGATAAGAGGGCTGTATAAGTACCGAATCGGTAATAATTATGAATGGTTTTTTTTTTCAATTATGATTTGATAACAAAAATAAAAAATCTGAAAAAAATTAGAAAAAAAAAGCAAGGCGATTTGGTTTGATCCGATTTCTCATTTTTCTTTCCTCTTTTTTTTTTTATTTTTGGTCAAAGATTTTTTTGAACTTTTTTTTCAAAAGGGAACCTCTATTTTCAAAAGGCAATTTGCTCGTTGGATTCTTGGTTTTCTTTTCGGAAATTCTCTACATTAACTTCATTCTAAATATCCTTTAAAACAACAGAGCAAAAAATAAATGAATTTTGAAACAAATACTTATATTTTTCACTTAAAAAATATCTACTTTAAACAAAAAAAATGGAATAGTTAAACTTTTAATTGAGAAAAACGGATGTTCTAGCAAATAGATCAATTTTCAACCTGAAATAGTTTAATTGTCAACAAAACAAAAATGGTAACCAAAACTTAAATAATTAAATTTTAAGTTACAAAAATTAATGTTCAACCAAACAGATGAATTACTTTCCACGACAACAAATAAATTTCAAAAAACAGTTTTACTTTTAAATAAAGTGACAACTTTTCAAATAAAATTGTAAGTCTTTAACTGAAATTGTTGAATTTCGAACCAGAAGGATGAATTTTTAACTCAAAATTATAAATTTTTAATCGAAGAAATGAATTTTCAAATAAAATTTTTCAATCTCCAACAAAAAATTGATTTTTAACAAAGCATCAACAGCAGTGTAAACATTTATACAAATTGTTTGAATTTTCGACCACCCAGATAAATTTTGAACTTAAAAATATTTTTTCCACCAAAAATTGAATAATTAAACTTGAGTCAAAAATAAATTTTCAACAAAAGAGATGAATTTTTAACTAAAATGATGAAATATTTAACTCGAATGATAGTTCTATTTTCAGTTTAAATAAATAATAATATTAAACCCAAAAAAAGAAACCAGTTTTTAATAAAATAGCTTATATTTCAACAAAAGAAATACTAGTAATTTTATTTTCAACCTTAAAGATGAATTTCAACAGAAATTATAAGTATTTAACTGGAATACTTAAATTGCTAAGAAAAATATATTTTTCTATCAAAAAAATCTTTTTTTAATATAATGTGTGGATTTTCAGCGAAATATTTGAATTTTCCATTAAAGAAAAATTTTGATCTAAATTGTTTAATTTTGAATAAGAAAAAATAAAGTTTTAAACTGGTGGATTTAAAAAAAAAAAAAAAAAAGTATAATCTTCAACTGGAATAGTTGAATTTCATGCAAAAAATGTGAATTTTCTACAATAAAGGCGAATTTTTTCACAAAGTATATTTTGTGGATAATTTATGTACACATCAATTTTTACACATTAATTTAAATTCTAAATAAAAATGATCAATTTCAACTAAATAGCTGAATTTTCATTTTTAAAAAAGATCAATTTTCAACCAAAAATACAATGGTAACATTTTCTGATAAAAATTTATTTCTTAATAAAAAAGAATGCCTTCATGAAAATTCACCTTAAATAGTTTAATTCTCAGTTGAAAAAAAATAATTCAAAATGAAGGCAAAAATACAAACGAATTTTCGACAAAAAAATCTTCATTTTCAACCAGACGAATTTTCAATTATAATGAAGAATCTTTCACAAAAAAATGTATATCAGAAGAGTTTAACTTTCATCCCAAAGCAGTTGGACTTTTAATCAAAATGAGTAATTTTAAACTAAAATGATGAATCTTCAACTAAAAAATAATAAATTTTAAAGCAAATATTAAATGGGTAAATTTGAAATTAAAACAAATTAAGTTTCAATTAAAGATAGGACTTTTTAATTAAAATGATTGAATATTTCACCGGATTAGTTAGTTTTTTAGTTAAATAATCAATTTTCATCTAAAAAGACGAATTTTCAACAAAATAGTTCAATTTTCGGCTGGAATAGTTTAAATTTCAGTTAACAAAATCAACCAATAAAATTACTTTTAACAATAGAGTTCAAGTTTCAACAAAAGATGAATTTTAAAGCAAAAATGCATAAGTTAATTTTGAGTTTCAAAAGTTAAATTTCAACTAAAGAGAGGAATTTTTAAATCAAATGATGGAATGTTAACTGGATTAGTTCAATTTTACAGTATTACAAAAAATATAGAAATTGTTGAATTTCTAAACAAAAATAGTTTAATTTTTAACTAAAATATAAAACTACTTTTACAAATGAAAAAAACATTGTTTTTTTCATTTTATATTTCAATATCAAAAAAATTTAAGCACAGTCTCGAAAAATACTCTTAAAAAAATCCCTGACATTTTTCAAGCTTTTACAGCTATGTAAAAACTCCCTGATAATTCCAGTTTTTCAGGTGTGCACATTTCTTATAAATAATGTCAACGATTTTTTTTAAATCTTAAACATACTCAAAATTTCGATATAAAAAATACGAACGTTTAAAAGAAAAAAAGGGAATATTGGAAACACTTAGGTTAATGTTAATTTTATTATTATGGTTAAAAATTGCAACTATTTGGTTGGAAAAATCTCTTTTTATTGAGGATTACAACTCTTTTGTGGAAAATTCAACTGTTTTGTAATTATTTTGTTAAAAATTATGTTTTGTAGTTGAAAATTAATTGTTTTAAAGGAAAATGTGACTTGCACATGCTGGTTCAAAATTTATCTTTTTAAGTCGATAATTTAAAGATTTTGTTAAAAATTCCTATATTTGATGAAAAATTCGAATTTTGTGGGAAAATATTTAATCTACTTGGCGATTAATTCATCTGTTTGGTTTAAAAATCTTTTAAAATCCAAAATTTGCTTGAAAATTCATGTACTTTATTAAAAGTTCACCTATTTTGCTAGAAAATTGCTCTTATTGGTTGAAAAAAAGTTTTTTCTAATTTGGAATTTATTTTTTAAATTGAAAATGTACCTTCCATACTGAAAATTTAACTATTTGTTAAAAAATTTGTCTTTTTCAGTAGAAAGAATAATCTCATTATTTCAAACTTCATCCTTTTGGTTAACAATTAATTTTTGTGGCTGAAAATCTAACTATTTTGTTAAAAATTTGTCCCATTTCATTCCTTTCATTCAATGTTCTGTTTTATAGAAAATTTAACTATTCTATTTTTTTTGTCTTTTATAGAAATATTTTTGTTTGAAAATTCACAAACGTGATGAATGTTTTTTTTTTTACTAAAAATTCGTTTTTTGTTAGTTGATAATTAAGTTTAAAAATGTGGAACGCTTCACGATTTTGCGTGTCATCCTTGCGCAGGGGCCATGCTAATCTTCTCTGTATCGTTCCAA
>JAAAKG020141616.1:0-11815 GCA_010014905.2 Druon quercuslanigerum | reverse complement strand
TTGCATATGCAGCTGTTTACTTCGCCATTGAGCAGCTAACTGCTCATTGTTGAGATGTCCGATGTTCTGGAAATTATTATTAATTTTAATTTTTTTTTAAATTTTTTTTATTAATTAATTATTATTATTATTATTATTATTATTATTATGTGTTTCGTACTTTCTTGTATTAATTTCCGTTCGTAGTATAGTTGTACATAATTTTCGAGTAAATTATTGCAGTTGAATAGAAAAGAAATGTCAAAAATTGTCGATTTGCACAACGATCTTGTAATTAAGAGTGTCATATATAAAACCCAACAAATATGGAATAAGTATTATTCACTGAAAATTTAATTATCAACAAATTTTAAAAGCGAATTAGGCTTGTAAAAATTTAACACATTATGCAATTTTTGTAATTGTATGAAAGGTATTTAAAGTATAACATAGATCATATACTCGTAGTTGTAGCATTATGGATGGTTAACTAATGAAAAGAGCTTCTTAAACAATGATACACTTTTTTGTGGAAAAATGTAATGTTTATTGATACAAAGATTAAGGGATGAATTCCGGAATAATGAGACTCTCCGTAAAACTTGTAGTAAATATTCAGAAACCGGTCACTGAGCGCCAAGGATTGGGACGAAAAATTATCTAACTCTAAATCTTGTACATTTTAGTTTTCTTCTCAATCATTCGCTCCGAGGTTCAGTTTATGTTTATTAACTATGACAAAGATTAAGATTCACTGATTTTCGTCAGTTTATTTATATTTATTTGACTTCGTTGCCTCTTTTTCGGAGGTTGCTCGTCGGCTGATGAATTTCGACTGGCACATTCAACGCTGCCTTTTGTCGCCCAATTACTCAGAAGCGGTACATCGTAGACTAAAAAAGTTAAAGTCAATTTTGTAGCCTTTTCAGAGATAAAAAACTTTCACATTTGAAGTGCGGTTCAAAAAATATTTTTTGGCCGTCATATAGCGTTAAAACACTTTTTTTGGTGACTTCAGTGCCACCTACTTCCGTGATTTTAGTGTTCCTTCTGTAATTATTTTTTAGTTTCTTAGTAAATGTACCATAGCGACTGGAAGATAATAGGAATTAAATTGAAATTCAATTTTCAGGAAGACATTCCAGTCGGACTGAAAGGTGAAATTCCACATCACATTCACATGAACGAAAATCCTGTAGACAAATATAGTGCAGATGCACAGCTCAGTAATTGTCAGCAAACGGCAAGAGACCATAACGCTGAATTAGGTTACTTAAATACGACAATCAGGTAAATTTATTATGATTAAATAAAGTCTAAAAATGTAGCTTGAAAAATTTCCAAATCCCGCAATTAAAAAAATTTTAATTCTCAAATATAAATTATAATTAGTTTTAAATTATTTATAGTTCTGAGAATTACAAAGAATTTGAGCGATGGAAGCAGCACGACGATGCGCAAGACAACTTCTGTATGAAGGAAGAGAACCCAGGAGAGTATGTAGATTTGTTACTTAATCCAGAGAGATATACTGGATACAAAGGACCAAGCGCACACAGAATATGGCGTAGTATTTATATGGAAAATTGCTTTAGGTAATTATCTTTTGAAAATGTTAAGTTAGATAAACATTAGTATTACGAAGTCAACTAGTTTGAAACTGAAACGATGATTGTGATAATCAGAGTTATGCATGAGTGACCTTAATTATCTGCTGTCTGGTTTTAGTAGTGATGTAAATTTAGCGGAAGTTATACCAGTTTTAAGTACTTAAGGGTCACGTCTAGAAATGTTTTAGCTTAAACTGCATAAAATTTTATTATTTATTATCAACTAGTCTGCCGAATTTATTAAATATGAAAAATGAACGTAGCAAAGTCTATTCAGTATTTATAATGCAGGTAATACATTTTCAGGCCCGAGAATTCACCTCACATTTTCATTCAGACTTCTAAAATGAAGGGTAAGTACTTTACAGAAATTATTATTAAATATGAATTTTAACTATTTAGAATATAATTTTTTAGTCACCTACTTTTTTTGCAATATCAGGGAACAAATTTGTTCCTATCTTTCCCTGCGTTTCCCCTTTTTACCTTTTTTTTTAATATATACGATATTTGAAAATACAGTATTTAAATTACGCGAGAAATTCTTTGAAATTACTCAATATAGAAAATAACTGTAATACCAGTTCCTTATTTTACACATACGCAACAAAAACGAGGAGTACACACGCCCGTTACATGTTGACAAACAGCTGGTTCTTGTATATAGTTTTTAATGTCAAATAAGCTCAAAAATGTGTTTGTAGTATCCATATCTACCTTTCGAACGGACAAGTGGCACTGCAGACTATTATTCTTTTCTTAAGGTAATTGTCGTGCCAAAAGTCAGATATTTGTAGAAAAAAATAGTTTTTCTATGATTTTAAGAACCAAAAATATTATATTTGATGTCATTTGAAATAAATCACATTATTTTTTATGAACAATTTTAAAATTCACAAAAAAACAATAATTTTAACCATGTTTTTCGCAATTGAATTTTAACGACCGTTGCTTCTTACCAATTTTTGAAAAATGATTGCATTTCAATAAACAATGGCTTATTTTTTCCGGGAAAACATTCTCTACAACTCTACTGTTTGCAATTTTGAAAGTAAATTTTTCTATGACTGAAATCGTTAAAACAATTTTTTTAAGAAAACATTTTTAAACAAATAATTATATTTTAAGATTATTTTGTTATTTTTAAAATTGAAAATGTAATTATTTTTCAAAAATTGAAAAGAAGCCAAAAAAAATTCAATTGCAAAAAACATGGTTAAAATTAATGTTTTTTTTGTGAACTTTAACATTTTTCATTACAATTAATGTGTTTGATTTGAAATAATATTAGCTATAATATTTTGATTCTTAAAATTATAGAAAAGCTATTTTTTTCTCAGGTATCCGACTTTTGGCACGACAACTACCTTAAAGCCTCACGGGATTTAAAAAAAAACATGAATCTTCATAAGACTTCGTATTAGCCCCTTGAGCAACTTTGTTTTTTTATTAAAAATAGCACAATTTAATTTTTTCACTTTTTGAAAAATTCACGACATATAGGACGGATTGGGCAACACAAAAGGCCGAAAAAGTGAATATAAAAAAAAACCGGTGTAGTTCCTTATGGTTTCCGACCATTCAATTATTCTACTCGAAACTAGAATGTATGAAATATATGTTATTCAACTTATATAATTATTTATTATTATTATTAAGGTAGCAGTTTACAATTTAAATATAAAATGTTATTCATTACTTTCATTTAATTTGTAAATAAATAAAGTACACAATTTTAGAAAACAATATGTAACAAAAATGTAGCTATATAAGTTCGAATTATTAATTATAGTAAGGATGAACTGATCAGTCTTGTCAAGAAATAATAATTATACTTATATCACGATTTATTAAGCAATGATGGTATTTTTTAACAAAAAAGATGCTTGATTATGAGACAGATTTTAAACATATGCAAATTGTTTATTCATCAAAGTTTTTTTGACTCGATTATATCGCTGTAAACGAATTTTCAACCACTTAATTATATGCATGTTCAAAAAAATTCTTTGGTGGCATAAATAAAAAGACAAATTTTTAATATATAGCATTTCTTATAAAAATGTTATTTTCTTGAAAGTTCAACTATTTTGCTGAAACTGATCATTTTAGTTTACAATTCATATTTTTGGTTGAAAATTTAAATATTTGATTGAAAAGTAATTTTTTCAAATTCAAGTTTTCGGCCGAAAATTCATCTCTTTTGGCTAAAAATGCAGCTGTTTCGTTGTAAATTAATTTGTTTTGGTTGAATTCAACTGTTTTTTTTATCTAAAATTGGAATATTTTCTAGTTGAAGTATCAACTATTCCTTGGTTCAGCGTTGAATTACTTTGTTAAAAGTTAATTTTTTTGTTTGAAGATTCATCTCTTGAATGGAAAATTATTTTTTTATTGAAAATTGTGCCATTTCTCCATTTTCCCATTTTGGATTAAATTGGATCTTTTTTAGTGGCAAATTTAACAATTTCTTTGGAAATTCATGTATTTAGTTCAAAATTCGTCTTCTTGGTAAAAAAATTAATTTTCTTACGTGAAAATTCATCTTTTTCGGTAGAAAACTCAACTGTTTTTTTAATACACTATTTGGATGAAAAATTAACTTATTTGTTGAAGATTCATATTATTGGGTTTAAAATTCCACTTTTCTGCAGATAAGATGTCTTTTTTTTGTCTTACAAAATTCAACAATTTTATAGAAATTTCAACTATTTTGTTGAAAATAAACTTTTTTGTAGAAAAATGTTGTTGAAAATTCAACAATTTCGTTAAATTTTTTTCTTTTTTGACTGAAAAATCTTTCTTGGTTAGAAATTAAATTCTTGTGTTGAAAAATCATATTTTTTAGTTGAAAAGTCAAACGTTTACAAAAAATATTGATTTTTTGTAGAAAAATCGTCTTTTCGCGTTGAAAATTCTACACTTTGGTTGCTTTTTTTTCTTTGTTGACTGAAAAATCTTTCTCGGGTAAAAAATCATATTTTTGTTTTGAAAATTCATTTTTTTTGTAGAAGATTCAACTATTTGGTAGTAAATAAATTGATTTGTAGAAAATTAATGTTTTTGTTTAAAATTTAACTATTTGATTGAAAATACATTTTTCTTGGTTAAAAGTGAACTTTCATTTAAAAATTCGTCTTTTTGTGTTTAAAGCTTAAATGATTATAAAAAATATATTTCGACTTGAATTTGACTAAAAGCAAATTATTCCCCTATTATTCTCCTATTTTGTGAAATATTGCCCTACTTCCCCTGTTTTGAGAACGTTTTGTACTGTGAAGTCTGCAATAGATACTGCAAAAGAAGTTTCTTTTGCATTTTTGAATTTCTGATTTTGTTGCAGGTATGTGTTTAGAGAAAAGGGCATTCTATAGAGTAATATCTGGTCTACACTCTAGTATAAACATCCACTTGTGCTCGAAATTTCTACTATCAGCACAAGAGGGTATGAATGTCGTTTCACCCGGTGGACAGTGGGGTCCGAATATAGAGGAACTAGAAAGAAGATTCTCTCCAGAGACGACGGGAAACGAAGGGCCGAGTTGGCTCAAGAATTTATACTTTTTGTATCTACTCGAATTGCGAGCTTTGGCAAAGGCAGCGCCTTATTTATACAGGGAAGAATATTATACAGGCACAGAAGTTGAAGACGAAGACACCAGACTCGCTGTGAAAGACTTTCTGACCGTCGTTGAGTACGTTTTCTAACGAACGATTTATTTTTAAATAACTGCGAAATCTTCTAAAATCTTTTTAAATCTTCTAGAATCTTTGGAATCTGTAAATCGACTACGCCTCATGAAATTTAAATTCATGTTACAAAATTAAGATTCACTTAATAATATTGTGAATTCTTTTTTTTTTTTGCAGGACGTTTCCAGGACACTTTAATGAAAGTTTCATGTTCAATGGAGGTGTGCAGGCACAGCTACTAAAAGAAGAGTTCAGGCAACACTTCATAAATATCTCTCGCATAATGGATTGCGTGGGATGCGAAAAATGCAAATTGTGGGGAAAATTGCAAGTACACGGAATCGGGACAGCACTCAAGATTCTCTTTTCTGGAAGGTTCGATAAGTGGGAACACAAAGTGACCGCGACGAACAGAAAGCAGTTTTACTTAGAAAGAAGTGAGATCGTCGCACTCGTAAACGGTTTCGGAAGGTGAGGAAAATTTTGCAATTTAAAAAAAAACTTTACCTCAAATTATCCTAACTATTCAATATATATTTGTCTAGTCTCTTTAGTCAGGTTATCTTATGTCTACCCTACCTGCAAAACCTGGAATTGTTAGGGATTTTTTAAATCAAATTAATCTTCTTGTTTGGAAATTCATATTTTTTATTAAAAATTAAACAGTTTGTTAGCAATTTTTTCTGTCTTAATTAAAAATTAAACTCGTGTTAAAGTCTTTTTTGTTGTTGTTAAAATATCAACTACTACATTTTTCGTTCAAAATTAATTGTTTTTAGAATTAAATTTTAATTACTTGGTTGAAAGTTTTTTTTTAATACAAATTTAAGTATTTCAGTTAACACGTTAACTATTTTGTTGAAAATTAATTTTTTATGTTGAAAATTCAATTATTGTAGTTAAAGATTTTAAATTTAACTATTCCAGATGAAAGTTCCTCACTTTCTTTAAAAATGTATCTCTTTCTTTAAAAATTAGTTTTTTTGTTGTTGATTTTTTTTAAAACAAAAAATGTAACTATTTTAATTAAATATTCCATCATTTTTGTTGAAAATTCATCTCTTTAGTTGAATATTAATTTTTTAAACTGAAACTTTAACTATTCTGTTTTTGGTTGACAATTTATCTTTCTAATTTAAAAATTCGTAGTTTTTTGAAGATCATAATCTTCTTGGTTAGAAATTCATATTTTTGGATAAAATTCAATTATTTCCGTTAAAGATTCATCATTTTAGATGTAAGTTATTATTTTTTTGTTTAAAATTTAAGTATTCTAGTTGATGATTCAAAATTTTAGTTGTAAATTCATGTCTTTGGTTGAATATTAATTTTTTAACTGAAGATTTAACTATTCCATTTTTTCTAATTCAACATTTGCTTGAAACTTTGTCTTTTCTATTGGAAAATTCATGTCTTTTTGTTAAAAAATCATATTTTTAATAGAAAATTAATATTCTTGTTTAAAAATTACTTTCTTTTGTTGCAAATTCATTTTTTTCGATATTAAAAATACTTAGTTGTAAGTTAAATTATTTCGTTAAAAATGTTTCTTTTTTGGTTTGAAATTGATTCATTCTACATTAGGCTTCATCACATTAGTTGAACATTCAACTATTTCGTTGAAAATTCTTTTGGTTGAAAATAAAACTACTTGGTTGGCAAAAACTTTAGTTAAAAATGTATCTTTTTTGGTTTAAAATTCATTCTTTCCATTTGAAATTTCATGATTTTAGTTGAAAATTCATCATTTTGGTTGCATTTTTTTTTGTAAAAAATACATTTTTTAACTAAAAATTCAACTATTCAATTTTTTGTTGAAAAATAATTTTTCTTCGTTCAAAATTCAACATTTAGTTGAAAATTTGTCTTTTTATTGAAAAATCGTATTTTTGAGTAGACAATTACTATTCTTGTTTAAAAATTAATCTTTGTTGCTGAAAATTGAAGTATTCCAGCATATGTTTACAACTTTAGTTGAAAATGCATTTTTTTTAAAATAAAAGTACTTAGTTGAAAGTTAAACTACTTTGTTAAAAATGTATCCTTTTTGGTTTCAAATTCATCCGTTCCATTTTGAGCTTAATCACGTTACTTGAAAATCTGTGTCTTGTTGGTAAATGCTTTTTTTGGAAGAAAATTAATCTTTTTGGTTGAAAATAAAACTATTTGTTTGAAAGTTAAACACATTCGTTAAAAATTTTGGTTCCATTTTTTTGTTGAGAAATAAATTTTTTAACTAAAAATTTAACAATTCCATTTTCGTTTGGAACCTAAAATTTTTTAAATTCTAAATTCAGTTAGTTGGTTGAAGATAGATCTTTTTTAGTTGAAAATTCAGCTACTTCGTTGATAATTAATGTCTTTTTGTTAAATATGGTCTTTTTTGAAGAAAATTAATCTTTTGGTTTGAATTTTTAACTGTTTGGTTGAAAATTCATCTATCTTGTTGAAAACGCAATATTTTAACAATGGTGCTAGTATATTTAAGAAAATTTTGTAATATAATTTTGTCCAGACTTTCCAAATTAAACATATTAATTAAAACCATGAAAACTGAAGAAAAAAAGCTTTACATATTCCGAGTCGAATGTTTTAGAAAAGGCGAAATATTGGAATAGTTTCGTACCCTGAAAAATTATACCTGCATAAAAAGCCCGGAATTGCCAGGGAATATTTTTTCCAGGATTTGGGTGCACACTCTGAAAGTAATACAATATTTTTAGAATATATTTTTGACTTACATTTATCTATTTTGTTTGCAGGTTATCAGAAAGTATATATGAATTGGACAGGTTCCGACAAATGATGAGGTAGTACTAAATCAGAATCTAGGGAGACGATACATTCTTTTTCCAGTACCAGTACATCACATTAGCTTTAAGCCTAGACTATTCTATTCAGGTATTGTTTACGTTTTAGTTCTAGAATTTGGTACTTTTTTAATTCAAATACTTCTAAATGGTATAGAAAAATCTATCAATTTATAATGTACTAATGGGAACTAATTCTTCAATCTTATTTCTGAATTTAGAGACATTTTTGTCATGGATTTGATTAGTTTTGTAATTACAAATTGTTTATGTTCTTTTTGTGGTAGGTTTTTCGATACGAATTTACTCCGGCACCTAACTTTATCTGTGATAAAAAATATCCCTGTAATTGTAAGAACACTGCACTCTTTGTCTTCTCATAAAGTTGAATTGTGTCAATACTGAGGATTGATTCCAATTAACTTTTTTTTTATACTCGATGGACTTGAGAAAGAATGGTCTGCTGTGTATGTATATTACATCGACATATATTTTTTATTCGACTGTATTTCCTCGTTTTTCAAGTTGCACGAGAAATCTTAAAATGAATAGTGAAGTACTAAACCTTTTTGATATTGATTGATTGACCAAATGTATTATAGACGGGAAGGAGAAAAATGTGAATTTGTTTACTTAATGGTGGTCCTTTCCTAAATACCTTACGATTAGTGCAATTGATAAGGTATCTTTAGATGCATTATCGATATCCTACTATTGTCAGATTGGAAATTATTGACACACAATTTTTGTAAATATGATACAACTAGGTAACATTTTATGTTAATTTTTCTAAATTTAAAAAATGTATGGTGTCTCGATATTTAATATTAAAATAGTTGTCTTGCCAAAAATCAGATCTCTGAAAAAATAGCTTTGCTATGATTTTAAGAAACAAAATAATATTACCGATGAAGTAATTTCAAAGAAAAATCATTATTTTTATGGAAAAAATGGTCAAAGTTTAAAAAAATATCATTTCGCCGATATTTTTTGCAATTGGATTCTTTTACTATCGATTTTTACCTATTGTTGCTAGAATTTTTTTAAAGAAAATATTTTTTTTTAACAAATAACTATATTTGAAGATAATTCACATTTGTTTAAAAAATTGGAAACAGTAGATTTGTAGAGAATGCATCTTGCGAACAAAGAAGGCATCGTTTATTAAAATTCAATCCGTTTTAAAAAATTGGTGAGAAGGGACAGTAAGAAAAAATTTAATTACAAAATCTATTGTTTAAATAATTATTTTTCGTTTAGAAACCTTATTTTTGGCAAGACAACTACTTTATTATCACAAAAGTAGGATTTCGGTACTAAATAATCGCTTCCAACTACGATTTTATTTATTATGATATGTCTTTGACATTTAAAAGTTTGTGGAAATGGTGAGAGAATTTTAATGCGTTTAGACTCAGATTTTTATTGTGAGGATTTTATTAGAGTTCAGAATTTCTATTTATAAAGATCAGATTTTGTATTTTGTGAGTGAAGTGTATTTATATTATTTTCTGAAAGTTTGATTGATACTTGGATATGACGATTATTTGAAATGTGTATCTTGTTGTGAAAAATATACAGAAATTCTAGACAAGAAAACATATTTTTTAATTAGATGAATTTATCATCATATATTCTTGTGATACAAATATGTACTTTCCTATTTCGTAGGTAATATTATACAAAAGACAATTTCGAAAAAATCAATAAAATATAGAACAGTTTGAAGAAAAAGACTGAAGAATTAACATTTTTGAGAAGGCTGTGGTTACGGGTACCGAATTTTCGGTGCAAATGGCCGCATTGTTTTCGGTGAAAATAGAGCTGGAAGAAGAAATATGTCCAGTTGGAAATTTTTAAAAAACATATTTTTGATCCATGGAATTTTAAAAAAATTATTCGGATTAGATAATCATTGAATTAGAAATTGCAGGTTTAAAAAAATTAATGAAATTTCAAATTACGCGCGCTGACGTGATTAGCGGATATTGACGCGCCATTTTTCATAACCTCAAATGTTTCGTGTTTGACAGCTTATATTGTGAAATCGTCCTGAAATTTGCAACAGCTGCTCAAAGTTTATTCTCAAAATAAATTAGATTATTAAAAAATATCGTTATTCTTGGAAAACCAAATTAATAATACACAATACTTTAAAACTAACAGTAATTATTAAAAGCGTTTAAAGTCAAGTTATACTTATCGGAAGCACGTGCTCCAGAATCACCATCCATTATCGTATTTCGTGACCATTGTTTACAGATTGCAAAATCATCGGCTTGAAGATAAAAACGGGTACAAATTAAGATAATATAGACGTCAAAATTACATATTTTGGCTAATGATCGTTGCGAATCCGAGTGGAGATTATTGCAAAATGACTTCAACTGTTATTACGATTGTCAAAACGCATTCTGACTCATTGGGTATGTAATATTGTTTAATTATTGCTCATCATTTCTTTGTCTTCATTCTGCCTAAAGATTTAAAATATTCACTGCAAAAGAGGTCTTGACAATTTACTGATTGTTACATTTTTTTAAATTTTGCTTTGAATGCAACAAGTTTTTATCATTTATGTTTCTAATTTTTTAATCTTGAACACTTTAATTTTAAAGTTTTCTCTTGTATGGCTCTTTTCAAACTTAAAAAAAAAGTAATTTCAAATCAAAATTTAAATTTCTCCTCAACGCCCAGCATTCATATTTAAATACAAAAATTTTGGAAATTAAAAAAAACATGAATTTCCTACTATGGCTGGATTTCATGCAAAAAATATTAATTTCATCAAAAAAAGTTTATTTTTAAGCAAATTGAATTTTCTTCTATTCTCAAAGCAAAAAGACTACTGAACAAAAGAGTTGAATTTTAACCAAAACAGATGAATTCTCAACAAAAAATATTATTTCCACAAAAAAGTTTTAATTTGAAATCATACATGACGGAATTTAATCAAAAAAGCCTCAACTAAATCAGTTTAACTTTGTACAAAAATAGTTTAATTTTCAACCAAAAAGTGAGGATTTTTTTACTAAAAGAGATACATTTTTTAAACGAAAGGCGAAGTTTTAGTCAAGAAAGAAGAGAAAAATGAATAAGAACACCTGGGTTGATACAAAATCTCAGTTTCGAAATTGCTTGACTTTTCCTGGACTTTTTTTTCATTTCCCTGTCTGTTCTAAATTTTTCTTATAGGCATAAAAACAAATTTACAGCTAGGAGACCAATGAAAAAAAAATGTTCCTTTTGTTCCTTAAAACACTTTTAGTGAAAATTGATCAGTTGAAACTGAACTTTTTCTTACCTCTTTTTTTATTTTTACTTTATTTTTAATCCAGCTTTTATGATAGAAAAATCGTCTTTTTTGGTTAAAAATGAAATTTTTTTTATCAAAAAAAGGACTATGCATATTGAAAATTCAACTTGATGAAGAATAATTTTCTTACAAATAGACGAATTTTCAAAAAATACATTCATTCTCTACAAAATGCTTAAATTGAAACTTATAAAGAATTTTCTACCCAAAAATGGAAGTTACATTCTATTTAATTTAATGTTTAAGAAAAAAAAACGAATTTTCAACTTGAGAGATGAATCTTCAAAGAATTTTAGAAAAAATAGTTCAACTTTGAACTGTTTTCAAACAAAAGATATTAAAATTCAACCACAATCAGTTGAACTTTCAACCTGAAACGTTGACTTTTATACTACGAAAGCTGCATT
>JAAAKG020141614.1:0-11815 GCA_010014905.2 Druon quercuslanigerum | reverse complement strand
TCCGAGATATTCATGAGGAGATGATGCACGCTGGTATTAATGGTACCTTATATGCGATTAGACAGAATTACTGGATAGTTGATGGTAGAATAGTTGTCAAGAGAATTATTCATGCTTGTGTTAAATGTTTTAGGGCTAAACCAAGTGAACCAGTGTATGTTATGGGCAATCTCCCTAAGGCGAGAATTACTGCGGCACGCCCTTTTGAAAATACTGGAATCGACTACTGTGGGCCGTTTTACATAAAAGAAAAAACTTATCGGAATAGGAATAAGATAAAGGTTTATGCAGCTGTATTCGTTTGTTTAACGGTTAAGGCGATACACATAGAACTGGTGGGAGATCTGTTTACGGAGGCTTTTTTGGGCTAAGGCCTTATATAGCGATAATGCGACAAACTTTGTAGGGGCGAATAGGGAATTGAGAGCACTTTATGGTCTCCTTAACTCAAACGAACATAAGGAAAAAACTAGTAATTTTTTAGTGAATAAAGGAGTTAAATGGCATTTTATACCTCCACGAACCCCACATTTTGGTGGTCTTTGGGAGGCGGCCGTAAAGTCTCTCAAACATCATATGCGACGTACATTAGGCGAAACTTTATTTACCTATGAGCAATTGTACGCGTACATGACTGAAATTGAGGCTATTTTAAATTCACGGCCACTAACACCAATGTCATCGGATCCAAATGATCTCAACGCATTAACTCCTGGTCATTTTATTATTGGTCAAACATTTTTAACAATTCCAAGTCATGATCTTTCTAAAATTTCTAAAACACCTTCAAAAACTTAAACAAGATTAGTGGAAGCAATGATATGTGGAATATTTGAATGAGATGAATGTAAGGAGCAAATGGCATACTGGTCAATCCGAACTTATAAAAGAAGGTACCTTACTGGTACTCAGAGAAGATAATGTTGCACCTTTGCGTTGGACACTAGGTAGGATAATTGAAGTTAAACCAGGCGATGATGGGATTGTGCGTGCTGTTAAAGTCAAAACCGATAGTGGTGTGTTTGAGCGCGGAGTAAAAAAGGTTTCGCCTCTCCCTATAGATATCTAGTTATTATTTTTGAACTCGTACAGTTCAAGACCGGCAGGATGTTGCTACGCAAAATTGTTCTATTTAAGTATAAAAAATAAGTATTCAAGAAACTACAGAATTTTAATCTCTAGACTCTGAATGTGAATTTAATCGTCTAATCAGCGCTACCTCTGTTATGGGCGAATTTTAGCGCCAGCGATATTGAAAGGTACTGTCTACAATGTGACGAAAGGTCAGATACTAATGAGACTTTGAATCGTTTTGACGTGCGATAGGCTTCGGTTCGGTTTACTTACTGTAATTCTAAATATGTGATCATTTTAATAAAGTGTTACAGTCCACTTATATCTTATTTAGACTAACTCAGTGTTTTATTCTTTGATACACCCTATTTTACTCAATAATTGGGCGTAAAAGTCGAAAACTTCATCACACGAATAAAAGAAAAACTGACTGTGATAATTTAGGCTTTGTGCGTGTGAACATGCGGGTAAAGTAAAACATTCCGTTATCCCACAACCACAATGTTCGCAAACTTCACAAGCACGTTAAACAAAAACACACTTTTTTAGTTTGACAGGAAATTAATAATTTCAAAAATTATTAAAGGAAATTAGGGTCAAAATTCAAAAACAAGTTTCTGAATAACATAAGAAATTATTTTTTCAACGCAAAATTAGAGGCATTCGCTCTGCACGAAATCACGAAGATAACTAAAAGAACATATTCAGAGGTATTCAAATTTAAAGACTATAAGAAAATGGAAGCAAAGATATTTAATTTTTAAAGGGCTGTGGTAGTAAAACTGAGTGACAACATGGGGGGCGGTCTCTTGGTCACTCCACCGTCGGTTCTTAAATTGACCGCATTCATATTACCAGCAATATGACACATTTCTATCACTAAACTTTTACGATAGTGGCAATAATTTGCTAGAATTTTCGGATTATCGAAATCGAAAAAATGATCTCTTTCAATGCTATGTCGAGTAAGCATTGTCTGTTTTTCAAGGACCTTATTTATAACCCTCCTGTGTTCTTTAACCCATACTCCTAACGGACGATTAGTTTGGTCGATATAAGCCGCTTTACAATCTTGTCCTTTGCACGGAATACCATAAAGAATATTGCTAAATTTCAATTTATATAATCGCCTCTCACAATACGGGATGCTTTTTGATCGTGAGTCCCCTCGCCTTTGACGAATCAAGGTGCTTTGTGACCGTGAGTCCCTTCGCCTCTCACGAATCGGGGTGCTTTTTGACCGTGAGTGCCCTTGCCCCTCACAAATCAAGAATTATATTTTAATCCTCATCGCTGTTGTTATTAATCAATGGAATATAATTTTTTGTTTTAAATGCATCGCTGAGTACTTGAGGTGGTTAAATAATCCTCGATAAATGTCTTGCATGTGACAGGTAATAAGCGATTGCAGGAATGTGTGAACAGCAGACAAGAGTCCGTCAGCCATTAGCACACTCACATGTATAGTGTGTTACGCCTGAAACTTAAACACTGTTAGGCTTGTACCTAATAGAACATCTGTATGATGTTCGAGAAATATGTCGAGATTGGACCTTGAATTTAAGCACATCGGTCTCTTCTTTCGCATACTCAACAATCAGTTTTCCATCCTTATCTAACATCTTTGCCAAATAAGATACAGTTTAAGAAAGCTGATATGATCCAGTGAAAAAAACCACGAGGTCTCTTTTAGTCATTTTTGAAAATCTAGTATTTCTTCTGAAGTTACAGCTTGAAAGGGAGTTTGTCGTTGAATCCACCCTTTTTCCCCTACCTGAGTACCTAGTGTATTTTGCACATCTTTTCGAACATGCGTTCTTTCCAAGATACAATTCTAAAATAGATATCAATTTTTAGTATCAGCTTGTTTTCTATTTTGTGATCCAAAAGACGATACTTCTGTTTAATAATACCGTGAACGGCTTCTACTGCCTCACGAATTTTAGTCACAAAACGAGATTGATTGGATTCTGCTGCTGTCAGCATCCTCTTTTTCCAAGAATTTGCATAAGCCATTTGCATCTTCAATAATGGTTTTCAAGATTTCAGCATCATTATGATTTGCAAGATATGGTCCAAGCATATCCACTACATATCCATCAGTCGTACAAATAGTAAAAGGCTTGCAAAGGGGAACTTTCTTTTGTCCAGAGAAAGAAAAATTAAAATTCAAAAATGTTTTCAAATTTTTTTTATAGCTCCATCGACATACATAACATATTTTTTGTCATCAAAATCGGTCAAGCTGTTTACGATAAAAACTACTTTTTTGATTTTTCTTTTCCCCTCCATAACTCCTACAAAAATACGTTTTTCAGCTTCAGACTTGAACGAATTTTGTGACTCATAGGTGCCAATATATGGTAATAATATGAACTTGATAAATTCGGCGGCAGATTTTACATGCTTACCCGACTAGGCCCTTTGGCCAATTAGTTTTTTCTTCGTGTTTTGCGTCGTTTATCAGAAACATTTATTTGTTTATTCTTAGTGTTTCTTCTTGTATTAACTCTGCTAATTTTTTTCATAGAAAATTCATGAGTAGAAATTGTTTGTATTTTTGATAATTACGAATTACCGTACAGAGAATATTTGAAAATTCAAAAGAGTGGTCTAAAACATTTTTTAAATACTTTTAATATTTGATTTTGTATCCAAAATGGCTGGCTAACAAACTTGATTTTCAATTTGAGATACTAAAATAGTATGCTAAAGGCTAGTCGTAATTCTTTCAAAAGTTATCGTTCTGTCAAACAAAAAATTTACAGACCAGCATACATGCATGCATTCAGACAAACAGACACATTCGAAAAACCTTCTTTTCGGAATCAGATGGCCTCAAAAAGGGAACATTTTACCATGGTGGTTGGGAGGAGGGTGAAATTTGATACAAATCTAATACCTTCTCTGATGAATTTGTAAAAATATACCTGTGCGTTAATAAATTTGCCTCGATCCAACGCTATCTCTTATGAATCAGCAAATACATAGCTGTAAAAATGTTAATAGACGCAATTAATATCTAAATGTAAAAAATTTACCTCTATTAAGATTTTAAAGTTACGAAATATTAAATAAATATTGTACATTTCAGGACCCACATGTAATCTATTATGTCACATATATTTGTTTTGGCTTTTCATAATTAAACTTTTTTGATCCACACCATAAATAATATTTCTTATATTCCTGCAATTTGAAATTTGGCATTTTATTTAAGAAATTCTAAAATAGGGTAAACAGGGGTATTAGTGACACCTTTAGAACAGGTTTTAGAAATAGGAGAATATTAATTGACATGTTTATTGGATGGTAACGAACATGAATTCATCTGAAAGGGCAGATTTTTTCTATTTCCGGGCAGTTATCAGTATTAAGAAGTTTTGCCTAATTGCAGCCCTGTAGGAGCTGGAAGTGAGTTAGTCCCAATGAAAATTCTGTAATAGCAGTCTATTCGAATAAATTAAAAAAAATTGGAATCACGTCAGATATAACGTTGTATAAATCAAAATACTCTAATGATGAAACTGGAAACTTTAGGAACTAACAATATTGTAACGGTAAGCTCTTAAGTAAAGCTGTTTGCAAACATATATTACCACGATTGTAGTAGAATAATTTTGCTGATATCGCGTCCGAAACTCTCCGTATTTGCTAAATATATTACTTATGCTACATTCAGACATATTTATCATTTCCTTCCCCACCCAGCTTAATGCTACAATAATTGCGAAAATCTTGGTCAATATTACATGGTCGAGGCAGCAAGGGTAAAAAGTAAAATTATTTTATTTATCTATTAAGTTTCTGTTTTATTTATGAATCTGTTAAAGAAAACATGAAAAGATTGTTATCTTAAATTTGTTAATTGTGACTTAAAGTTCTTTCGGCTTTAACAAATACATTGTCGTTTGTGCAAAACGGAATATTTTCTACGCTACGTTAAACCCCTGTTCAATATGGGGGGGGGGGGTGAAGGAAAGAAAGAAATAAGGAGAAATGAGGGAAAGATTAGGTAGAAAAGGGAAGTCAGTTAGGGTAGGGGTAATAACGGGAAGTGAGTATACGGGAGGAAAAAGGAGAGGTGGACAAATTAAGGCGAGTGAATGGAGGGTGAGGAAAGTGATGTGAATTAAGGGAGAGGGAAATGCTTGGAAAATGAGAAGATTGTAGTGGAAGTGAGAGGAAATCTGGGGAGAAGCAATTTCATGAGTGTGAGGGCGGGGAAATAAGGGTTGGGGGAGTGAGGGACAAGGTAATAATGGGACGTTAAAAGAAGGGGTAGTCAGGGGAGGTTGACTGATTAGCGGAGAAGTAAGGGGGAAGTGAGATGAAGTGCCCAAGCTTTTCCTTCCCTTACTTTTTCAACTCTCATTTGCCCTTTCCACCATCACTAACCCTCCCTTACTTAACCTTCACAAAATTAATTTCCTTTAAAATTAACCCAGATAAAATGACTTAAGTAGAAATCTTATTAGGCTACGATACACTTCCTTGAAATCACTTAGCGCAGACTTTTTATTTTTTAATATTTCATGTAAGTTGTTTGAAGTAGTTTTTAAGTAGTTTTTTAAAGCGCAGGTCTATTTTTAATCAAAAATATCAATGTTTAATAAAATATTGCAACTTTTAACCGAAGAGATAAAGTTTCAATTAAAAATATGAATCTTTAACCAAAAAATTATGTTTACTTTTATAAAGAAATATGAAATTTCGACTAAAAAAATCAAACAGGCTACAACAACAAATTTAATTTTTATTTTGAAAAAGATTTCATTTTGACTTTTCAACGCAAAATATTAGTTACAAACATAAAGTAAATGTTCTACAAAGTAGTTTAATATTCAACAGAAACAGAAAATTTTTAAACTAAAAAAACTTTTAAAAGCTTTAATTTTCTTTTTAAAAAAATCATTTCACCTTTTAAAACCAACATATGAATTCTGATCAAAATGTATCTTTCAACACTTTTTTAGAAAAAATGGAAAAGCTATTTTCAATCAGAAAAATCAGTTCTCAATTAAAAATGACACTTTCTAAGAAAGTTAATTTTCGACTCAAAAAAAAAAATTTTTCAGAAAAATACTCAAATTTTCCAATTCCAAATATAAACCCTACAATAATGAATTTTTTTAGAATGTCTGTAATATTTTTATTCACGCTTCTTGAACTTGACAGAAGGCATGCAATTTTATTTTTTTCTAATATAAAAATTATTCCTTGAAAAAAGTGAAAACTTTTCATATCAAGTCAGTTGAATTCTCCTTGATGGGACTTTCGAAATTTATCAATTATATTAAATAATGTTTCATTATCTGCGAGACTTTTTTTTAATCATCAAAACAAATTAATTTTATTTACATTGAAAAAATTTTGGTCCTGGAAATTAAAATTAAATTCTATTAATTTTTTTATCTTTTTCCTCATTTTGAAAATTTGACTTTAACGAGTCTGTTTATTATATGCTCATTATATTGCTATTTTGGATAGAAATTTAAATAGTTAGAGCATTTTTAAAATTTTGCAGACAATTTTTTTAAAGTTTAAAGATATTAAAAATCTTACTAGTATTTTCAGTTCTGATTCTTTGAACCAGAAGATGTGTCGCAGTTTAAACATTGCCAATTCGTGGATGTTTCTGTAAATTTCAGGAAATTGTTTTAGAGGTCAGGCATTGTCAAAAAATACACCTAACTTTTAATTATGATTTTTCTGTTTATTTTATAATAAATTTCCAATCAATGGTCTTTATTTGTTTTTTGAATAAAGAACACCATATTAGTAACCTGCTTCTGATGGTTCCATGGAAAACAGTAAAAGACTTGAACTACAATGACTTTTTTTGTAAAAAGTGTTGTACTATTTCATTAAATCCAGCGATTTCAAAGATTCTAACAGATTTCGAAGAAAGAACGCCTTAAGATGTATGTAAGCGACGTTAGCGTTTCTTGGAAAAAACATGTTTCTTTGAACGTCTGAAGTAGAGCAAATGACAAAAAAATGTCGGTTGGGAGAAATCAAAAGGAAGGGAAAGTGAAACAAATTCTGTAAATTATTCTTTATTGAAAAAGTGATGAAAAGTCATAGGAGTATACACGCAAAGTAAAAATTTACTTTTTAAAAACTTTACAAAGTTGTTTAATTTTTTACTGAAAATCATCCTACTACAGTTAAAACTCGAAATATTCTCGTAAAATTTGTTTTGTGTTTGGTTTAAAATGATTATTTAAAATCTAAAAATGTAACTATTTAACTTTAATAGTCCTTTATTTTAGTTAAAAATGTTTAAAGATTTAAAATATTGTTCTATCCAATTACATATAACATATCGTACCAGCTAATATTTAAGCTGAAGAGTCAAGAAAAATGTGTTATTTCATTTGGACAAAATCAATGATTACCTTTTTGTCAATCGTTCGGACACAATTAAGAAACACGGTTTGGAACAATTAAAACTTGCGGCCTATCGTTCTAAATCATTCCGAATCGAATATTTTCAGGAGGCAAATCTATTTTTCCTCGGGGCTATTCCAGGATATACCATCTTGATCAGGTTGTCACCCTTTTGATACGGTAGTTCTCGTAAATGCGCCCTGTACACCTGGTCATGTGGCACTGCTACATATATGTATCTGAAGGGTGCATGCCGGCCTTGTTGCTCTTGTAAAGGGTACATTTCAAAAGGGCCAGCCTCATAATATTTGATTCCATATATGTTTATGTGTATCTGTGCTATCATTGGAATATGGCCAGTAGGAACATGTCTTTCGTAAAGGTGAAATGGCTCATTGAAAACACCTGATAAAAACATGCCCAGTTCTAGGAAATAAAATACAAGTTGGTCAGGATGTGGTCGATTAGGCTGCAACCAGTCGGGAGGTCCATTTAATAAATGGATGTGTGCATCAGCAATACATCCATCATCCATTGTTAGAACAATGTGGTCTGTAGGAAATTCACTGGGTTCTTCAGGATAATTGGGATTCATTCCATCGGCATCTAATTTGCAAACAAAAATTGATATTTATGTGGTTTTTCTATATACTCAAGAAATTGAAAAGGTTTCCTTAAAAGTAGTTTTTTGATGCCTTTTAAAATTCTGAAGCCAAACGGATTCCTTTTTTATATTTTTATCATAATGAGAAGGTCTTAGATTTATGTAAAAACTGACTATCGCGGATTTCCTTGATTCTCCAATCATCTGACTGAGATTTAGGAGTCCAAAAATTAGGGCAAACCTCAATTTGCGTTAATAGTGTTGTAATTTATTCAAACGTCAGTTTAGAGTCTTCAATGACTCGACGAAGATAGAATTTCGTCGACCTAACTGCAGTTTCCAATAAAACCATTTCCTGTAGTTAAAGATCTACTGCCACAAACGTTGTACCTTCGTCACTAGACAACGTTTGACAAAGACCACGGCGAGAGGTGAATCGAATATAGGAAGCTATAAATGCTTGTTTAAGTGGAGTAATGTGGATGAAAAAGAAGTCACCCATCAGCTTCTGCTGAGCATTACCTCGGTTTATAAAGCATCAAATGCACCGATGAATTAATGATCGTGCCAAACTGTGACCTCGACGAATCCATGAACATTGTCGTAACGTTCTAAGGGTAAGGTTCTAATCTTGAACCTTTACTAACTCTCAATCTTAAGCCTGAAAAGGCGTAAAAATTTTCTCCAATGACTTAGGACTTGATACCTGTAAAGCTTCTCGGAAAACAGAAAATCCGTCCAGAATCGAGAAATGCATTCAATTTGATAGTCACTTAATCGCACTCATTAATGCTTTATCATATTAACACTCTTATGAAAGCATCTTAGTAATAACTGTAACAAAATGTTAACATTTAAAATACCGTTTCAGTCACAATACATTGACACTGCACACGGCATATTGAGTGGAAAAGTGGCAAGGTTCTAATTCAGTTTACCCTAACAAGCTCAACCAGGATTTGTGCAACTCCACATTTATCATTAACATAAGTCAGATGGCTTAGCGCCCCCAAAAAGGTAAAATGATAAAAGGAATATAACATATGTTTTGCTTCTTTGCGATTTCTATGATCTTCGATTAAATAAAATATGTGACCGAACAAAGTCCCTATGACATACATACGAACCCCCTTTGATGAGAAAGGTTCTGAACGTGTAGAAACAACCTCAAACGAAGTAAACATGATTCAAAACTTTAAATTAATTAATTACCACGTCAAACTTACCATTTTTATAATTTCCTTAGAAAAGCAACCCCTCTACGTAAATATTTATGTGTTGGAACTTACATATGGTTTCATAAACCATACGTATTTCCATTCTCTTGTTTTTATTATTTTAAAAATTGCTCATGCGAAAAAATGTTTAAAATAAAATGTTATTGTAGCTCGCATCGCTTTTCCAGAGAGTTCAATTTTTATTTCTTATATATTTTCGTCGTTTTTCCAAAAACTTATTGTTTCATTCTAATCTGATCTTTTAGGATTGTAAGGAAATTTAATATTTCTTTCAAAAATTATAAATAAAGAATTTGTAGATCTTTTGGTTGAACAAATTTTGTCCACTATTTTCTTTTCGTGCTTTACGTCGTTTATCCAAAAATTCAATTTCTTTATTCTTAGTTCTTCTTTTTGTATTAGAACGAAAGAAATGCGTTTTCATCAAACTTTTAGTACTGTCAAAATTTGAATTTTCCATTTAAAAAAATTTAAAATGTTATGACAATCTTGTCCGAAATTTAGAAAGCAACATTTTCTTCTTTTTCCTTTTATATATCGTGCGTTATTTGCCTTCTAATTTTTGTTTTCGCTACTTTTTATGAATTTTGTGAATGCTATAACTCTGCTAATTTTTTTCATAAATAAATTTATAAGCAGAAATTGTTTGTATTTTTAATTATTACAAATAATCTTACTAAAATATTTGAAAATTTAAAAGAGTGGTCTAAAATATTTTTTCAATGCGCCTAGTATTTGATTTTTTATCCAAAATGGCTGGCTTACAAACACAACTTTTAATTTAAGATAATAAATTAGTATGCTAAAGGCCAATCCAATGTCGCAATTCTTTCAAAAGTTATCGTACTCACAAACAAAAAATTTACAGACCTGCATACATGCATGCATTCAGACAAACAGACACTTTCGAAAAACCTTCTTTTCGGAATCAGGTGGTCTCAAAAAGGAGACATTTTACCATGGCGGTTGGGGGGAGGGTCAAATTTGACACAAATATAATACTTTCTCTGTTGATAATGTAACAATATGCTTGTGTGTAACTAAATTTACCTTGATCCAACGTTATCTCCTACGAATCAGCAAATACAAAGCTATAAAAATATTTAGGGACGCTATTAATATCTAAACGTAAAAAATTGACCTCCATAATGATATTGAAGTTACGAAATATTAAACAAATATTGTATATTTCTGGACCCACGTGTAATTTACTGTCACATATATTTGTTTTGGCTTTTTATAATTAAATTTTTTTTATCCACACTATAAATAATCTTTCTTATATTCCTGTAATTCCAAATTTGGCATTTTATTTAAGAAATTCTAAAATAGATTAAACCCAGGGGTATTAGGAACACCTTGAGAACAAGTTTCTAGAAATAGCAGAATATTAATTGATATGATTATTGGTTAATAACGAAAATAAACTTATCTGAAAGGGCAGATTTTTTCTGATTTCAGACAGTATCCAGTAATATAAATCTTCTTTGCCAAACTACTGTTATATTTATCTTAAATTAATGTATTCAAATGCAGTGAACGACACCCTACGTTTAGTAAACGACACCGGTACTAATTTTAAATTTAAACGAATTTAGAAAGTTCTTTTTAATAAATATTGCGTAATTTAGTTGCTTTAGACAATAAAGAACATAATTTTGTATAACTATACCATATTTTTACTTTTTTATATTTCACTTACGTCTGAAATGCAGAAATCCCATTAGCACAAGGAGTACGTTTTCATTAGAAATCCTCATTTTGCTTAGTAGAAAAAATTACACTTAAAAGGAACCTAATTTTCCACAAAGTCCTTCAAAGAAGTGCGACGTGATAAATGACTGCTTTATATACTTTTATCTTTAATAAACAAGTAAAAGAATCTAGTTTGTCAATCTCATGTCTGGAAATTTCCATATTTGCTGTAATATATATAGGAGGGAAAGTAAGGGAAAATTAGGAATATGTGGTTGATAAGGAGGGGAAAAGAGGCAATGGCTGAAGGGAGGAGAAACGTGGGCACTGAAAGTGGGTATGGGCAAAAGGGTGAAGTGATAGAGAGAGAAGGGAAAGTGCGGAAAATAAGAGAAAGTGAGAGGGAGAGTAGGGCAAATGAAATGTATGGAGAGAAGAGGAAGAAATAATTAGAAGAAGGGAGATGCAACCCGAACTAGGCTATTCTTGCCAGGATAAAGCTGTAGAACCCGACCTATAGCTCATTGAGTAGGTGGAAGGTCATCATGTTGAATGAGCGCTTCCAAAAATGATCACACATTTGCAGCATCAGCATTTTCGGAGGCCAAAAATTAGGGCAAACTTCAATCATTGTTAATAGATTCGTCATTTCTTCAAACTTTAATCATTTCTTCAAACTTTAATCATTTCTTTAAGCTTTAATGCAGAGTGTGATGGAGTGGCTCGCTCAACAACAGCGACCTCTAAAAGGCGCGGCAACAAGTTTTTGATTCAAATATGAATCGTCATTTCTTATAAATTATCATGAGTT
>JAAAKG020141613.1:0-11103 GCA_010014905.2 Druon quercuslanigerum | reverse complement strand
CAAGTTAGTCGAAAATTCTATTTTTCTGTGTGGAAAATTAAAGTATTTCGTAAAAGATGATCTAATTAAAAAATTAAACTTTTATGAATTTCAATTTTTTTTAAAATTTATTTATTTTTTTTTTATTATAAAAATTCAACTATTTGGTAGAAAATTAATCTTCTGAGTTAAAAATTTACCTGTTTGGTTAAAAAATAACTAAATTTTTTAAATTTCGTATTATAAATTTTAAATTTAACATTTTTGTAGAAAAATCGTCTTTTTGGCGTTACTATTCCACAATCTAATTTCAAAATTATTGGTTTTTAATGAAAATATTATTAGTTTATTTTTTTAAAGTGCTCCTTTTTTAATCAAAATTCAACCTTTTGGTAAAAAAATTCTCTGTTTGGTAGAAAATTAATCTTCTGGGTTGAAAAATTTTTGGCTAGAAAATTCCACAAGTTAGTCGAAAATTCTATTTTTCTGTGTGGAAAATTAAAGTATTTCGTAAAAGATGATCTAATTAAAAAATTAACCTTTTTTAATTTCAATATTATTATTTCAGTTTTGTTTAAAATGTTATAATTTTATTTAAAAAATTCAACGATTCGGTAGAAAATTAATCTTCTGGATTAAAAATTCAACTTTTTGGTTAAAAACTAATTTTTTTGTTTAAATTTCATTTTTTCAGATTAAAAATTCAAGTATGTTGTACAAAATTTGTCTTTTTGGCATTAAAATTCCACAATTGGGTCAAAAATTAAATTTCTTTTGTTAAAAATTCGAATATATTGTGAAAAAAAGTAATTTAAAAATTATTGTTTTTTAATGAAAATCTTATTATTTCATTTTTGTTTAAAAAGTGTTTATTTTAGAATAATAATTCAACTATTCCATAAGAAATCCTCTGTTTGGTAGAAAATAATTCTTCTGGGTTGACAAATTTTTGACTAGAAAATTCCAAAAGTTAGTCGAAAATTCAATTTTTTTGTCTGGAAAATTAAAGTATTTCGTAAGAGATAATCTAATTAAAAAATTAACCTTTTTATAAATTCAATATTATTATTTCGCTTTTATTTAAAAAGTTATAATTTTATTATAAAAATTCAACTATTTGGTAGAAAATTATACTTTTGAGTTAAAACTTTAACTGTCTGGTTGAAAAGTAACTTAATTATTTAAATTTCATATTTTCAAGTTGAAAATTTAACTGTTTCGTAGAAAAATAGTTTTTTTGGCATTACAACTCCACAATTTGGTCAAAAATTTAATTTCTTTTCTTTAAAATTCGAATGTTTGGTGAAAAAAAATTTAATTAAAAAATGTGTTTTAATAAAATACATAACATAACATAACAAAAATAAAAAATTCATTCGGTGAAAAAAATTTTTTATTTTTTTAAAATGTATAAATTTTGCAGATACAAATTTTAGGTGAAAAAAGTTAGTTTTTAAATGGACATCCTACTAATGATCGCTAGGAAAAATTTGCCCAGAAAGTTTCTGAATTTTCATTCTTCCTCCAAATATAAAAGTAATTTTTATTGAAAAAATGACTCTAAATTGACTATAAAAATAAATATAAATTAATTTTTATAATTTGCAAAAAATTATGTTTTGTTATAGCCACATGGGAACTTAGCAATAAATAATAATTAAAGTTTAATTTCAAATATAATGTGAATATTAAAATAAATATTTATAATCTTTGTAGGGTTCTGAATTTGAAAGTAGCCATTTGAATCTATAATTTATACAATTTCAATGGAAATGCCCGTCAGCAAAATAAAAATTGATATAATTAATAATTATAGTGAGCAGTCACGCAATTTTTCACGCAACTGTTTCCTATTGGATGATAAACCTTTTTACACTGCTGCATAATTTGTAGCCGAAGCAGAAATAAGTTAAAATTTAAAACTTTTTTCGAATAAAATAAAGAAGAATAAAAAAAATAATAATATAGCACACAAATTTCAAATGATTAATTATTTGTTCAAAGTTTTTGAACATTTAAATTCGAGTTGAAATTAAATTCTAAGAATTGAGAAAAAAAGGACTATCATTTTTTTTTAAATTCGAATACTCTCTCAAAATATTTTTAAATGACTAGAATTTTTCTTAACATTGTGAAGAATCATTAAAAATTTTTAAAAATTGCCTTATTATCATGAAAACTTTTCCAAGAATTTTAAGAAAATTCGTTTAATCTCTTGAAACAATTCGAAATTCTTTGGAAGCTTATCTGAAGTGGATTTTTAAAATCTTTATAAATCGACATTTCTAAAAATCTTATGAAGTTTAAAATTTTTTTAAATCTCTTTAATCATACTAAATATTTTTTTAATTTTCTCGATTTAATTAAAAAATTTTTTGTTACCAAAGTGAAACACTTTAATTTAAAATCGTTAATGCTCTTTTTCAAAATTTGAGCAAATCGTTTGATATGTGTAAAAACCATTTTTTGTTTTCTTCTAATGTTCATTTTTTAAACAAAAAAAAATCATAAAAAATTTTTACACGAGTAATAAGAAAATTATTTTTTTATTCTTGTCAGATCTTTTAAACCTCCTAATCATTAACAATTATTTACATATTTTTTACTTTTTTTTAATCTTCAAAATAAAAAAAAAATTGCCTTAAGATATTTCAGATTCTTTTAACATTTTTGTTAATGTTTCAAAATGTTTTTAAATCATTTATAATAATTTCTTCAAAATTAAGTTTTCAAAATAAAAAAGTTCCTACTTTCACTCAAATTTTTTTATTTTCGTGAAATATCACAAAATTCCTAAAAAATCTTAACAATTTTAAAATTTTTTTTTAATTATTTCAAAATTTCTAAATATTTCTTCTTTTAAACTGAGTCAATTTTCTTAAATTGCATAAAATGCCATTCTTAACAGAAAATCCCTAAAATTATAAAATTGTAGACAATTTAAAATTCACCAATTCAAAAATTATTAAATATTACAATCCATGACGGCTTACTATATTTGATTTATTTATTTAATAATATTATTTTATTTAATATTTTATTAATTAATAACTATTTTATTTTTTTGGATTCTGGATTTGCATCAATAACTAATTTTCATATAGTGGCAATTTTATTTTGGGATTTTTCAAATTCAGTAATTTATCATAAGTTGTCGGGAATTCGATTATTGGGAAATTTTTAATATTCGAAATAGAAAATTCCCAAAATTATAAAATGACATAATAAATAAAAAATCCCGGGTAGAGAAACTCTCGAAAAATGAAATTCCTGAAAAATTTATAATTTTAGAGAATTTAAACAATTAAAAGAATTATTCTTAATAAATCATATTTAGATATTAAAAACACAATAATGAAATATCATAATAAAAAAAAAATTTTGGTTGTTCAACACATTTTTTTTAAATTCTTGTTTGAATTTAAAGGTAAAATAATTAAAAAAATATATTTTTAAATAAAAAAGAACAATACAGAAACTGATATTGAAAAATTGTTTGGTTATAATTACTATTTTAATTTAAACAATAATTAATAAAAATACATTGAAAATTAAACAAAATTGCTTTGACCAAAATATTTTATCATTGTATTCTATATTTTATATTTTAGAATTCACAAGTTTTTGGTATAATCGTAAAAAATAATATCAAAAATAAAAAATTGAATTTTTGGAGAAAAAAAACATAAGATACGAAATAAATAAATATGCAAAAGTAGTTTATCCATAAATGATCTACAAATTTGCAATTAATTTTTTTTCAAAAAGATGCGCAGTTTTTGTTTTAATCGTAAAAAATAACATTAAATATAAAAAAAAATTTTAGAAAAGCGACACCAGGTGCTAAAAAAAGTTAATAGACAAAATTTGTTAAACTAAAAAAGATCTAGAAATTTGTTATTAATAATTTTTTATAGGGTGCTTTGTATTCGTTTTAATATATCTAGAATAGTAATTTTATTGCGCACCTTTTTACTACTAGACAAAAAAGTTGTAGCTTTTTTAGTTTTCAAATTAAAGCCGAAAACCTGACCTTTTTGAAAAAATTTATTTCAATCTGTTTTTCAAATTGGCTCGTGCTCTGTTGGTCAGTTTTTGGATTTTTTAAATTAAAATTACAGGGAATGCGCTTTAGGGAGCCCTTTGATTGATAGAATAACAATAGTTCAAAAGTTTTTTTTAAAGTTTCAGTTAAAAATATTTAATAATTCAGGAGTAGTTATGATTTTACTTAATGTTGACACTGAAGTTTTCGACTGAACTGTGGGGCTTACCGCCGTGCCACCTTAAGCAAAAACTCACTAGCGAGTCGGCAGTGAGTTTTTGCGTACAATCGGAAACGACCTTGAAAATTCGTTTTGTAAAGAAACTTATTTACACGTTTATTGTGCTTTGTCTAAATCTATTTCAAAATAAAAAATGATCTATTTAATCTAATTTAAATATTTTCTGCTAAATAAACGTGATTTAATAAAAAAAGGTCATTTTTCGTTTTATATTAAAATGACAAATATATCGCAAGCTTGTTAAGGTAGAAAAAGGTAGACGCGAGTTCGTGAGCGGGAAATCTACGAGAAACTTGCAAAAAGAAGGTGAAAGTTTCAATAATTTTTCTCATAAAATTAGGAATTATTACTGTTACATCTATTCACAATAAATAAAGCGTAAGAAAATTTTTACGTCGCTAGTCTTGCATAGCAAAACTTTCTATGGAATTATTACAAGGAACAAAAAAAAACAAAAGCAAAAACTTACCAGTGTATGAACGTGGCGTGGCGGTGAAGTCACAGAGTCTATAGTATTACATTCGAAAATACTCCTGAATCAAAAAAGATTTTGATCCGAAACTTTCAAAAAAAGATTCCCTGCATATTTAAATTAAAACATTCAAAAACTAAGGAATAGAGCAAGTTCTAATAAGAAATAGATTAAAATCGAGGTTTTAAAAAAAGTCAGTTTTTCGGCATTAATTTCAAACATAAAAAAGTTACAGCTTTTTGTCTAGAGGTTAAAATATGTCCAATACAATTTTACACGCGTTTTAATTTATAAATTAAAATGTGCACATTTTTTGAAAGCATCCAGAGAACTTGTATCTTTTTTCCAAAAAATTAATTTTTTTTTAATGTTATTTTACAAGATTAAAACGAAAACTAGACGCCCTTTCAACAAATTCTTCATAACATACTTATAAATCTTTTTTAATTTAACAGCTTTGGTTTAATAATTGTTTTGCGTACCTTGTGTCGTTTTTTTTAAAGTGTATACATTTTTTATTTTTAATGTTTTTTTTAAATAATTATATCACAAATTTGCGGTTTATAAAATGTAAAATAATAAAAACTGTTAAATTCCTGACAATAGAAAATTCCTAAATTTGAACAATTAAAAAATTATTTTTAATCAATATTGTTCATTTATTTCATTTTCAATAAAATATTGGCATTTTTAACCAAAAAAGATTTTCTATCCAAGAGATGAATTTTCAATACAAAAAGACGAATTTTCGAACAAAATTAATTTTCTAGCCAACAGTTGCAATAAAAAAAAATATATAAATTTTTTAGTAAGATCGTAAAATTTTCAAGCCAAAAATAAGAATTTTTTCGTCTCGAAATTGTTATCAAAATAGTTAAATAGTAATTTTTCAGCTGAGATAGGTGAATTTACAAAAAATTATATAGTTTATTTCTTAAATTATAAAATAAATTATTTAATGTTTAAGTTAAAAATATGGATGTTCTACAAACGAGTTAATTTTTTAAACCGAAAATGTGAATTAAACAAATAATTTTTAACCAAATTGTTGCATATTTAACCTACAGAAACAGTTGGATTCTCAAACAAATAATTGAATTTTTTTAGAAGACAATTGAATTTTTAAGAATAAATATGGATTCAATCAAAAAGATAAATTTTCTACCGAGAAAATTATTTTTTTACAAAAAAAAAAGAAATTTCCAACCAAATTGTTCGATTTTTACGAAAAAAGCCAAAAATTTCACAGAGAGACAAGAATTTTCTAACACACATTTGCATTTTTTTACGAAAAAAGACAACATTTTTAATAACAGAGTGGAAATTTCAAAACAAAAACATAAATTTTTTATAGAAAAGATTGAACGTTTAACAACAAATTAAAATTTTTAACGAAAAAAATTAGTTTTCAACCGAAGAATTAAATTTTTTAGAAGGCAGTTGAATTTTTGAAAAAAAAATTTTGTTTTTAATAGACAACCTTTTAAAAAAATAGTTTATTTTTCGACAAAAGAATTGTTTCTAATCATAATAGTTGAATTATTAATAAAATATTTAATTTTTCGACAAAATAGTCTAATTTTTAACAAAACAGATAAATTCTCAATCATAAAATTCACTTTGCTACCCAAAAACCGAATTTCCAATAAAATAATTAATTTTTAAACAAATATTTAATAAGAAATGGAATAGTTTAATTTCCAGATAAAAAAATTAGTAAAAAACAAATTTTTCATCTATTAGTTAAATGTTCAACTAAAGAGATGAAATTTCACAAAATATTCACAAGAAGTCAATAATTTTCTACCAAAGCGTTACATTTTTTACTAGAAAAGATAAAGTTGTTAACAATAGAGATAAAATTTCAAAACATGAAATCGAATTTTATATTATTATTAAATTGTAATTTCAACAACAAAACGTGAATTTGTAACAAAAAAGTTAATTTTTAACTAAATAAATGATTATTTTTTTAAATAGTCAAATTTTGAGAAAAAAATTAATTCCAGTCTAAATCGACAAATTTAAAAAAAAACAGTTTTTTTGAACAAAAAAGATTCATTTTAAATAATTTAGTTAAACTTTCAACAAAATAGTTAATTTCTAGAAAATTTTTTATGCAAAATGACATAATTGAATTTAAAGATAAACAAATTATTTGGAAAACAAATATTTAATGAAACTGTTCGGTTCAGAATTCAACTGTTTTGTAAGAAAAGTCTTCTTTTTTATTAAAATTTTAATAATTAAGTAGAAAATAAATATATTGGGTGCAAAATTAAAGTATTTCTTTAGAAATTAACTTTTCTTGTTAAAAATTAATTTTTATTTTTTAAGAAGAAACTACTTTCGTAAAAATTAAACTTTTTGGATAAAAATTAAACTTTTTGCTTAGAAATTAAACTTTCTGGATTAAAATTAAACTATTTCATTGGTAAATTAATTATTAATTTTGTTGGAATTTTTTTTTAGTTTTAAATTAATCTTTTTTGTTGCTAAATGATCATTTTGGTTGAGGATTTAACTATTTTGTTTAAAAATGTGTAACTTCAGTTAAAAATCGCGTTATTGGTGCAACATTTAACTCTTTTATTGAGAGCTCATGTTCGTGGATTGAAAATTCAACATTTTTTCTTATTTTTTTCATTATTGACTAAAAATGTTGCTTGGTAAAAATTCATTTTCGTCGAATTTTTAACCAAAGAGATGAATTATCTACACAAAAAATTAATTTTCTGCAAAAAAGATAAAATATATTTAACCAAATTGTTCGATTTTCAAGAAAAAAGGTAAAAAAATCACAAAAAGTCAATAGTTTTCTGCAAAAGCGTTACATTTTTTACTATAAAAGATGAAGTTTTTAACAAAAGAGTTAAAATTTAAAACAAAAAGACAAACAAAAGCTTTCTAATACAAAATTGCATTTTCAGCAACATATATTAATTTATATATATTATACATATATAATTTTATTTAATTTATTATTTATTATGTATAATTTATTATACATACATTAATTTTCAACAAACTTGCAACAAAATATTTAATTTAAAGCAAATTTTCCATGCAAAATGGAATAGTTGAATTTTAAGATAAAAAATGATTTTGAAAACGAATATTTAATTAAGCAGTTAAATTTTCAACCAAAAAGATTAATTTCATACAAATAAATAAATATTTTTAACTAAATTTTTTGATTTCGAAGACAAAAAAGCCAAAAAATTTTAAATGAATAATAGATTATTTCGTAAAAAAAATAGTTGAATTTTCAATGAAATAATTGATTTTGTGCTAAAAATATAAATTTCCAAATAATTCTTCCGATTTCAAAGATGCCAAAAAAGTGAAAAAAGCCAAAAAAAGCCAAAAAATTCTCAAAAAGACAAGAATTTTCTGCCAAAATGTTGCATTTTTTACAAAACAAAAATGAAATTTGTAATAAAAGATATGAAATTCTAAAGCAAAAATACGAATTTTCTAATACAACAATCATTTTCAACAACAAACCGTGAATTTTTTACAAAAAAGTTAATTTTTAACAAAATAATTAAATTTTTGAGAAAATAGTTGAATTTTAAGATAAAAAAATTATTTAGAAAACGAATATTTAATGAAACAGTTAAATTTTTAACGAAAAAGATTAATTTTATACCAATAAATAAATATTTTTAACCAAATTTTTCTATTTCCAAGACAAAAAAGCCAAAAATTTCACAAAAAGATGAATCTTCTATGTAAAAAATTGAATTTTCCAGATCAAGATGCAAATTTTCCACAAGGAATTGAATTTTTAAACTAATAATAATTATCTTTTTTAAAAATAGTTGAATTTTTAATGAAATAATTGATTTTTTACTAAAAAATATAAATTTTCAAATAATTCTTCCGATTTCAAAGATAAAAAAAAATTTTCCAGATCAAAATGTAGATTTTTAACAAGAAAGTGAATTTGTAAATAAATAAAATATTTAAAAAATTTTAAGAGAATAGTCAAATTTTCCAGCCAAAAATTAATTTCATTACAAATAGACACATTTTTAAAAAAACAGTGTATTTTCGACCAAAAAAGATTACATTTCCAAAATTATTTGAACTTACAACAAAATAATTAATTTCAAGCAAATTTTCGATGCAAAATGAAAGTTGAAGTTTAAGATAAAAAAATTATTTAGAAAACGAATGTTTAATGAAGCAGTTAAATTTTCAACCAAAAAGAATTATTTTATACCAAAAAATACATACTTTTAACCAAATTTTTCGATTTCCAAGACAAAAAGCCAAAAATTTCGCAAAAAGACAAATTTTCTATCTAAAATATTGAACTTTTCAGATCAAAATGTAGATTTTCATCAAGAAAATGAATATTTAAACAAATACAAAATTATTTTTTAAAAAAGTAGTTAAATTTTCAATGAAATAATTGATTTTGTACTAAACAATATAAATTTTCAAATAATTCTTCCAATTTCAAAGACGAAAAAGCCAAAAATTTCTTTAAAAAAGAAGAATTTTCTGCCAAAATGTTGCATTTTTTACACTAAGAAAATGAGATTTGTAATAAAAGACATGAAATTTCAAAACAAAAATACGAATTTTGTATTACAAAAATTGCATTTCCAACAACAAAACGTGGAATTTTTAACAAAAAAGTTCATTTTTAACCAAATAATTGAATTCTTTTAAAAAAAGTCAAATTTTCGAGAAAAAAATTAATTTCAATCCAAATGGACAAATTAAAAAAATAAACAGTATATTTTCGACCAAAAAAGATTAATGTTCAACAAAATAATTAATTTTAAGCACATTTTCGATGCAAAATAGAAGTTGAATTTTAAGTTAAAATATTATTTAAAAAACGAATATTTAATGAAACAGTTAAATTTTCAACAAAACAAATTTATTTTTTTACCAAAACATACATAATTCAAACCAAATTTTTCAATTTTTAAGACAAAAAAACAAAAAATTGCACAAAAAGACGAATTAAATTTTCCACACCAAAATGCACATTTTCAACAAGAGAGTGAATTTTTAAACGATAAAAGATTATTTTTTAACCAAATAGTTGAATTCTTAATGAAATAATTGATTTTGTGCTAAAAAATATGTATTTTTAAATAATTCTTTCGATTTCAAAGACAAAAATGGCAAAAAATCCAAAAATTTCTAAAAAAGACAACAATTTTCTGCCACCAAAATGTTACATTTTTTAACAAAAAATATAAAATTTGTAATAAAAGACATGAAGTTTCAAAACAAAAATACCAATTTTCTATTACAAAAATTGCATTTTCAACGATAATTTTTAACCAAAAAATTGAACTTATGGAAAATAGTCCAATTTTCGAGAAAAAAAATTAATTTCAGTCCAAATAGAAAAATTAAAAAAAAAACAAGTTTATTTCCGACCAAAAAAGATTAATGTTAAACAAAAAAATTAATTTCAAGCAAATTTTCAATGCAGAATGAAAGTTAAATTTTAAGTTAAAAAAATTATTTAGAAAACGAATAAGAATTCTCTATTACAAATATTTCATTTTCAATAACAAAACGTGGAATTTTTAACAAAAAAGTTAATTTTTATCCAAATAATTGAATTTTTAGAAAATAGTCAAATTTTCGAGAAAACAATTAATTTTAGTCCAAATAGACAAATTAAGAAAAACAGCGTATTTTCAACCAAAAAGATTAATTTAATACCAAAAAATAAATATTTCCAACCAAATTTGGGATTGCCAAGACTTTTGTCAAAGACGAAAAGACGGATATTCTATGTAAAAAATTGAATTTTCCACACCAACATGTAGATTTTCAACAAGATAATGAATTTATAAACGAATAAAAAATTATTTAAAAAAAATAGTTGAATTTTCAATGAAAGAATTGCTTTTTTACCAAAAAATATGAAACTTGTAATAAAAGCCATGACATTTTTAAATAAAAATACAAATTTTCTATTACTATTAAAAAAAATTATTTTCAGTCTAAACAGACAAATTTAAAAAAAAAAACGTGTATTTTCGACCTAAAAAGATTAATTTTCAATAAAATAGTTAAACTTTCAACAAAATAATCAATTTAAAGCAAATTTTCGATGCAAAATAAAAATAGGGGTTCTTAAAGATAAAGCAATTACTTAGAAAACGAATATTTAATAGAACAGTTAAATTTTCAACAAAAAAGATTTATTTTTGTACCAAAAAATACGTATTTTCAACAAAATTTTTCGATTTCTAAGCGAAAAAAAGCCAAAAATGTCACAAAAAGACGAATTTTCTGTGTAAAAAATTGGGGCCCGGTCGATACTACACATATCGATACTACACATTATATGAACTCTACACATTAAGCAAAAACGTCGAGTCT
>JAAAKG020141612.1:0-11816 GCA_010014905.2 Druon quercuslanigerum | reverse complement strand
TTATTATATTATATTATTATATTATTATATTATATTATATTATACTGTAATTTTAATAAATTGTTTTATTGACTTACCTTTTTGGTTTAAAATTCAACTATTCAAGATTCAGTTGATAAATTATATTTCCGTTTTAAAATTAATTTTTGGTTGGAAAACGTTATTTTTAGTTGGATAATCAACTATTTTTCTGTAAACTGATGTATTTTGTTAAAAATTCTGTTTTTACAGCATCTGTATTGTAAACAATTATATAATAAATTATTCTTGAATATGTAAAATATTCAAGAATATATTGCAACATAATTTGCCAAAGAGTTCTAAATTAAATGTAATAATTAAATCTCTAGAAACGTGTACCATTAAAAAAATTAGTTACCTTTTAATTTCCTTTTACAAATTAAAAAATTTTTATTCTATTTTACATTATTTATAAAAAACAGTTAATTTTTGCTGTGATTTGAATAGACACCATGACCGAAATTTTAAAACCTGGAAATTATTTCTTAAGCATCTTATCTTAGGATCTTTTTCTTTTTTTTAATTCTATCTTTATCAACTAATTTTTTTTGCACGTCCCCTACTTATCATGAAATATTTTCTTATTTTAGTGTCGCATGCCACGATTATTCTTGGAGAAGAAGAAACTTTCGAAGAACAGGAAGATGTAGTGATTGAAGTTTCCCAGAAGGAAAATCAAACGGAAAATCTAGATTCAAACTTGACGACTGAAATTGAAGACAGTAATTTACTGTTGGAGGAGATGGAAGATTCTGATACAAAATCCAATGTTACGATAAAAGAGCCAAAGAAGAATATCACCAAAGTTAATTGTTTAATGGACAAAGTCCATGGACCTGTAGAGGTTAAAAAATAAATTATTTAATTATAATAAACCAGGGTTGCTACTGGTTTAAGATATCTGGAAGGTCAGTTTCTGGGGAAAACTTCAATTGTTTTTTTTTAATTGATCTTTTTGCTTTGAAAATTCAACTGTGTGGTTGAAAATTAATTTTTTATTGTTGAAAATTCATATTTTCGATTTGAAATTCGTTTTTTTGCGTTAAAATTCAACATTTAGGAGGATCTTTTTTCTTTTTTCTGTTTTGAGAATAAACATCTTTTCAATAAATTCATCTACTTGGTTTAAACATTTTTTTATAACAGAAAATTCCACTATTGTATATTTGATTAAAAACTTATCTTCTTTAGTTGAAAATTCATCTTCTTGGGTGAAAATCTTTGGGTTAAAAATTGAATAATTTTGTTGCAAAATTGTTTTCTTTGCTTTTGTTAAAAATTGGACTGTAGAAAATGCATGTATTTGGTTAAAAGCTCATATTTTTGGTGAAAAAATTAATTTTTTTGGTTAAAAATTCAATTTTTTTTATTTGAAATTCATTTTTTTTACTGCAAAAATTTGACTTCCGTTTTTTTTAATTTATGTTTATTGCAAATTGGCTCTTTGGGTTAGAAAATAGATTGTTTAAAATAAAAATTGTAATTCTTTAGTTGAAAATTCAACTATGCGGTTAAAAGTTGATCTTTATTTGTTGAAAGTTTATATTTTCGATTTCAAATTCGTTCTGTTTGGAATTTAAATTCAATATTTGCGAAGAATTTTATCTTTTTTTACTCCATAATCTATGTTTTGTGTTGAGAATTAAATTGTTTTGTTAAAAATTAACCTTTTTGGTTCAATAATTATATTTTTTTAACTGAAAATTTCAATATCGTATGCTTGGTTAAAAATTTCCGTTCTGTACTTGAAAATTCAACTTTTTGTTGAAAAGCCTTTTATAGAAGAATATTTGTTTTATTGTTTAAAATTCCATACTTTTGGTCGAAAATACAAATATTTCTATATAATTATTTGGTTTGGTTGAAGATTCCTAATTTTAGTCAAAAATTCACTTTTTTGGTTAAAAATTGAACAATTTTGTTGATAACTATTTTCTGTTTGTTAAAAATTCAATCGTTTCCATGAAAATTCATGTATGTGGTTAAAAGTTAATCTTTTTGGTAAAAAATTCATTGTTTTGTTTGGAAATTCAATTTTTCTAATATATAAGTAATTTTTTTATTGCAAAAATGTAACTATGTAATTTTTTTAAATTGATGTTTTTTAGTTGAAATGTGTACTAGTTGTTGCAAATTCGTATTTTTTCTTGAAATTTTATCTTCTTTGTTGAAAATTTATCTTTTTGTTCAAAGATTCTACTATTCCGATAAAATTTTATTTTTTGGTTAAAGATTCATAATTTTAGATAAACCTTCATTTTTTTGTTTCAATATTTAACTATTTTGTTGTAAATTGTTTTTTTCTTAAATAAAACTTTAGTTGTTGAACTGAAAATTGATCTATTCCATTTTTTTTGTTAAAAATTAATCTTTTTTGAAAAAAGTTAATGCTTGGTTGTTGAAAATTCTGTTTTTTTATTGAAAATGTATCGTTTTAATTGAAATTTTCAAAGTTGTTGAAAAATCGTTTTTTTGGGTTTTTTTTTTTGTATAAATTTATTTGTCTTAGTTGAGAAATTTTCTTTTTTAATTAAACATACGTTTCTCAAACTGAAAACATAATTTCCATTTTTGGTTGAAAATTCATATTTTTTAGTTAAAAGTTCATGTATAGAAAAGTCCTCTATTTTAGTTGAAAATTAATTTCCATCGAAATCATCTTTTTGGTCGAAAATTCAACTACTTCGATAAAAATTTCATTTTTGGGTTAAAGATTTATAATTTTAGTTAAAATTGCATTTTTTTGGTTCAAAACTTGACTATTTTGTTTTAAATTATTTTATTTTGTTAAAAAATTCATCTTTTTTGAAGAAAATTAATTTTTTTGTTGTTGAAAATTCAATTTTTTTTATTGAAAATTTATCGCTTTAATTGAAATTTCCAATAGCTGGTTGAAAAATCGTTTTTTGAGGGTTTTTTTGTACAAATGTATTTGCTTAGTTGAAAATTTTTCTTTTTGGCTTAAAAATAAGTTTCTCAAACTAAAAATATAATTTCCATTTTTGGTTGAAAATTTATGTATAGAAAATTCCTCCTTTTAGTTAAAAATTAGTTTCCTTCGAATTCATCTTTTTGGTTAAAAATTCATTTTTTTTTTGGTTGAAAATTTATCTATTTTGTTGTAAATTGTTTTTTCTTTAATAAAACTTTAATTGTCTAACTGAAAATTTATCTACTCTATTTTTTGTCACAAAACAATCTTTTTTTTTATTACAAAATTAAACTGTTTTGTTAAAAATTCATCTTTTTTGAAGAAAATTTATTTTTTGTTGTTGAAAATTCTATTTTTTTATTGAAAATTTATCGTTTAAATTGAAATTTCCAATAATTGGTTGAAAAATTTAATTTTTTTGTATAAATTTATTCATCTTGGTTGAAAGTTTGTCTTTTTGATTTAAAATTACGTTTTTTATACTGAAAATATAATTTCCATTTTTTGTTGAAAATTCATATTTTATTGTAAAAAAATAATTTTTCGAAATTTTTTTCTTTCTTAAATAGAAACTTTATTTGTCGAAGAAAAAATTGATCTATTCTATTTTTTGTCGAAAATAAATCTTTATTTTTTATTAAAGATTAAACTTTTTGGTTGAAAATTAATTTATTTCCTTAAAAATTCATGTTTTTGACAGAAAATTGATTTTTTTATGTTAAACTTTTTTTGTACTCATAATTTAAACTAAAAATGAAACTATTCCATTTTTTGTAAAGAACGTATCTTTTTTAGTTACAAATTCATACATTTTGTTGAATATACGTTTTTCTTTGGTTTGAAAATTTTTTTATTTCTACTTCAAAATTCACCTTTTTAGTTTTTTTGTATATTGTTGAAAATTCATTAAATTGGTTTAAAATTTAACTATTATTTAATTATTATGTTTTTTAAAATTCATATTTAAAAAAATTTAATTACTTGGTTAAAAATGTGTGTATTTTTATAAAAAGTAATATTTTTCGTAGGAAATGAATCTTTTTGATTGATTATTCGTCTTCTTTGTTAGAAATTTAATCTTTATGTTTAAAAACTCAACTATTTTGTTAAAAATTCCTCTTTTTTGTTTCCAAATTAATTTTTTAAACTGAAAATAAATATATTTTATTTTTGGTTCGAAATATTTTTTTTTTAGTTGAAAATTCACGTCTTTTGCTGAAAATTCATCTGTTTGGTCAAAAATGCAACAATTTGGTGGAAACTCATATATTCCTTTAAAAATTCATCCTTTTCGGTAGAAAATTTATCTTTTTGGTTGAAAATTAAGTTTTCTTTTTAAAGCTTAATATCTTGTTGATAATCCTGCCAATATTTAACTATTTCATTTTTTTTTTAATTTATGTTTTTTCTTTGAAATGTATCATGATTATTCTTCATCTTTTTGATTTAAATTTGAATTTTTGTTGTTAAAAATAATTCTTTCAGGTATAAAAAATAATTTTTTAAACTAAAAATTTAATTGTTCCATGTTTTGTTAAAAAACTCATCTTCTTTATTTGAAAATGTATGTACTTTGTTAAAAATTCGCTTCTCTTTGGTTTTAAAGCTCTTGTTTTTTATTTGGAAATTTGTGTATTTTGTTAACAAAATATTTCATTTTTTCAAAATTTAACTAATCTATTTTTTGTTAAAAATCCATATTTCTTTTTGTTAAAAATTGAACTGTTTGGTTAGCATTTATGTATTTTATTGTAAGTAAATAAAATATATAATTAATTACTGTGGTTTAAAAAAAGTAATTCGATTTTTTTTGTTAAAGGTTAATTATTTATACTGAAAATTCAAATAGATATTTTAACTTTTTTTTGAAAATTCATCTGTTTGGTTGAAAATTTAACTTCTTAGTTAAAAATCCATTTTTCTTGGTTGAAAATTTCTTATTTTAGTTAAAAATAAATTTCTTTGGTAAAAAAATGTTTTCTTTTTGCTTGAAAATGTTTTTTTTTTTACTGAAAATTTAATTTTTGTTCGAAAAGTTATCTTTTTTAATGAAAAATTCATGCATTTTCCGTCGAAATTAAAATTTTTTTGTAGAAATTTCGTAATTTTGTTTTTTGTCAGGTTAAAGTCCAGTGATTTCAAAATAAGAATTTTCTAGCAGCCCTGTAAACGCTTCTCATAAAAAAGAATTTAAAAAACATATTATTAATTATTTTTCAAACCCTTTAGATTGTAAATGCAACGAGGCTAGTAGAGCTGTTAATTTTGGAACCAGGACCGGCCAATCGATCCAGAAACAGTACAGAAATAAAATTATTGCCTGGACCATGCGTTGTGGTTCTTTTCTATACAAGATGGTGCGTTTTTAGCAGTCACGCGGCTCCTCATTTCAACGCGCTGCCCAGATTTTTTCCTCACATCAAAGCCGTTGCAATCGATGCAATGAAATACCAAAGGTAACGTTTTATTTCACAAAAAAGACCATAATAGTATTAATCTAAATTTATCTCATTTGTAATATTAATATGTATTTAAAAAAAAATACGTTTCGCAGTGTTTTGAACAAAGAGGTAAAGCTGAAATTTAAATTTCGCGCCAGATTATTTTAAATTGTGACGTCATTATTCACGTCTGCGTGGTAGCAAAGATTTCTTTGGTGGTAGTCAAGCGTAAAAAATGGGTCCGAGTTTTACGAAAATTTTAATTTAATTTTTACTTTAAAAATTCTTTTTATTTACATTCTTTATTATTGTTGAAAATTCATATTTTCGATTTGAAATTCGTTTTTTTTGCGTTAAAATTCAACATTTAGGAGGATTTTTTTCTTTTTTTTTGTGTTGAGAATAAAAATCTTTTCAATAAATTTATCTACTTGGTATACAAATTTATTATTTTATAACTGAAAATTTCACTATTGTGTATTTGGTTAAAAATTTATCTTCTTCAGTTGAAAATTCATCTTCTTGAGCGAAAATTAATATATTTTGATATGATTATTTTGTTTTGATTAAAGATTTCCAATTTTAGTCAAAAATTCACTTTTTTGAGTAAAAATTGAATAATTTTGTTGCGAAATTGTTTTCTTTGCTGTTGTTAAAAATTTCACTTTTTGGTTGAAAATTGGACTTCCATTTTTTGAAATTTATGTTTATTGGAAATTCGTTTTTTTTGAGTTAGAAAATAAATATTAAGTATTAATCTAAATTTATCTCATTTGTAATATTATATTTATTTTTAAAAAAATACTTTTCGCAGTCTTTTAGACAAAAAGAGGTAAAGCTGAAATTTAAATTTCGCGCCAGATTATTTTATATTGTGACGTCATTATTCATGTCTACATGGTAGTCAAGCGTAAAAAATGGGTCCGCGTTTTGCGAAAATGGGAATTTGATCAATGAAAAATAGGGGTTTCTATACTAATTATTAATAAAAAGCTTATAGTTTGTTTGCAAAATAAATTAAAAGAGTAAGTTTTGACAAGATTCCTTATTTTTTCCAACACATAGTAGAATTTTCAACTTTGAACCAAAAATGAAGCATCTCAATTTTCAACTAAAATGATGAGTTTTTAAACAAGAAGATTTAGTTGTTATTAGAAAGGAAAATTTACAATTTAATATATAAATTCCTAACTAAATTTTAAAATTTTTAATTATTAAACAAGGTTTATTTTCTACTAAAAGAAAACGAATTTTCAGCATTATTATTAAATTTTAAAAAGAAAAAAAAATTCAACCACAATTGGAATAGTAAAATTTTCTCTTAAAAAAATTGATTTTCTAACGAATCTTTAACCAAAAAAGATATTTTCCAACAAAGTAGTATAACTGAAAATATATCTGAATGAATTTCTTTCGCAATTTTAAAAATCAATATTAAAAAATATTCATTCTAGACCATGTAGATACAAAAATAACATTAAAATTAATAAAATAGCATAACTTTGACTAAAGGACGATGGATTTTCAACGATAAATTGAATAGTTTATTTTACCACCTAAAGGGATTTTAATATTAAATAAAAATAAATTAAAGCAGTTTAATTTAAACAAAAAAGGCGAATTTGAAATAAAATACTTAATATTTAAGTTGGCGAATTAATTATTTTTAAAAATCAACCAAATAGGTATTTTTATCGAAAGAAATGATTTTTACAAATAAAAAAAAAAAAAGAATTTTTAACCAAAAAAAAAAAGGTTTGATAAAAATTCCTATGTTTTCAACCAAAAATAATGAATTTTCAACAAACAAAAAAATGAATTTTCTACCAACAAGTCAAATTATCAACTGCAAAATTAATTTTTAAAAAATATATTTTTTTACCAAAGTAATGAATTTTTTTCAATAAAATAGGTGAATTTTCATCAAAAGAAATAAATTTGCAATTAAAAAAAAAATTATGACCAAAAATAAAATATGAAAAATAATTTTGAACGAAAAAATCAAAAAGATGAATTTTAAAAGAAAATTACTATTTTTCTATCAAAAAGTCGAGTTTTGAACTAAACAATTAATTTTTTACACAAAAAAAAATATTTTTGACAATGTTGTCACGTTTTTACCCAACGAAATGAATTTTTAACGAAAAAAAAGGTTTTAACAAAATTCTTAGGTTTTCAACGAAAAATAATGAATTTTCTACCAACAAGTCTAATTATGAACTGAAAAATTAATGTTAAAAAAATATATATTTTTACCAAAGTAATAAAATTTTGTAAAATACAATTTTTTCAATAAAATAGCTAAATTTTCATGAAAAGAAAAAATTTGCAATTAAAAAAAATGTGTGACCAAAAATAAAATAGTTCAATTTTTAGTTTAAAAAATAATTTTGAACCAAAAAAAATCAAGAAAGATGAATTTTAAAACAAAAATACTATTTTTCTGCAAAAAAGTAGATTTTTTTACTAAACAATGAATTTTTGACAAAAAAAATAATTTTAAACAAAGTTGTTACATTTTTACCCAACGAAATGAATTTTTAACCAAAATAAATGAACTTGTTAACAAGAAGATTAATCTTAGTTGAAAATTCATTTCTTCGGTTAAAAATTAACGTTTTATTTTTAAAATCCGTATTTTTTTTAGAATCAATTGTCTTAACTAAAAATAGAATTTGTTTGAAAATTCATCTCTTTGGTAAAAGAACCATCTTTAAGGTTGAATGTTGAGTCTTTTTATTAAAAATTCCTTTTTTTTATTGCAAATTTATTATTATAGTTTGAAAATTCATCTCTTTTGTTGAAAATTTAATTGTGTCTTTTCAAAAACTCTTTTTTTTTTTTGGTTAAGAATTGTCTTAACTAAAAATGTTCAACCAAACAAATGAATTTTGAACAAAGACTATAAATTATGCAACTAAGATGATAAATATTTAAATTTAACAAAATTGAACTTAAGACAAAAAGATAAATTTGCAACCAAGAAGATTAATTTCTACCAAACAATACGAATTTTTACCTGAGATATTTATCGACCAAAAAATGAATAATTGAATTTTGGTTCAAAAAATGAATGTCCAACCAACGAAAAGAGTTTTTAATGAATATTGTAGAATATTTAACCGGTATAATAGCTCAATTTTCAGTTTAAAAAAATAATGATTTTTAACCAGCAAGGAAACAGATTTTTTAATCAAATAGGTACTTTTACAACCCAAGAAATCAATTTTGAATTCAAATTATAAATAATAATAATAAACAAAATTTAACAGAAGAGTTCATCTTTTAACCAAGTACCCTTATTTCCAACCTAAAAGATAAATTTTCAACTAAAATGATAATTATTTTACTAGAATGCTTAAATTTTTAACCGAAAAGAATCATTTTTAGATAAGAAGATTAAATTTTAAAGGAAGACATAATTTTTAATATTGAAGTGGAATAAGTTAAATATTCAGATAAAAAAATACATTCAAAAAGTGTGAATCGTTAACTAAAATATTTGAATTTGAAATGATAAAGATCGATTTTCTACTAAAATGTTGAATATATAAATGAAATAATTTAGTTTTTGAACATAAAGATCAATTTTCAACCAAAAACATTGATATCTACAAAAAATACGAATTTTTAACTAAAACTTAGTTTTTAATAATTAAAAAGTTAAAATAATTGTTGACAAAAGAGTTTAACTTTAAAACAAGTAATTTTATTTCCAAACCAAAACCTGAACTTTCAACAAAAATAATTAATCTTCAAGTGAAATAATTGAATCTTCAAACTAAAAGAAATTAATTTTCACTGAAAAAAGATAAATATTCCTCCAAAAGTGAAGAAATTAAGTTTTAAGTTAAAAAATTAATGTTTAATCAAACAGATAAATTTTTAACTAAGATGATGAATATTTAAATATTTATATTAATTATTTTAATTCATCACGCTCATTCTAAAGATCCTTTTAACAGAACTGAGGAACAAATTTGAAAATAAATGAATTTTGCAACATATACTTGAATTTGTTCACTAAAAAATATAAATTTTAAACAAAAATGGAAAAGTTAAACTCTGAGTTAGAAAACTTACTTATAATAGTTGAATTTTAAGCCAGAGAGATAAATTTTAAACTAAAATTATGAATATTTAACTGAATTATTTAAATTTTGAATCAAAAAGGTGAGAACCAGATTAATTTTCTATTAAAAAAGACAATTTTTCAACAACAAAAAAAATAATTTTGTAGTGAATTAGTTGAATTTTCAATTGAAGGAGACAATTTTTCAACCTATAGTTAAATTTTCAGCTAAAAAAATCAACTTTCAACTGAAAATGGAATAGTTACAGTTTTAGTTAATGAAATCAATTTTTAAACAAAATGATAAATCTTCAACTGGGAATAGTTAAATTCTAAACCAAAAACTTAAGTTTTCGATAAAAACAATGAATCTTCAACTGAAATAGTAACATTTTCAAACTAAAAACAATTAATTTTTACTGAGAAAAAGATAAATTGTCAACCAAAACTTAAATAATTAAATTTTTCGTTAAAAACTTCATGTTTAACCAAACAGATGAATTCATAACAAATACTATGAATTATTCAACTAAGATGATGAATATTTACATTAAAGAAGAGAACATAAAACTGAAAAAATGAATTTTCAGCCAAGAAGAATAATTTCTAACAAAAATTAAATAATTGAATTTTGTTTCAAAAAATGAGTGTCCAACCAAAGAAATGAGTTTTAAATTAATATTATTAAATATTTAACCAGTATAATAGTTAAATTTGTAGGTAAAAAATATAATGATTTTCGACCAAAAAGTAAACAAATTTTTAACAAAATTGATAAAGATTCGAAAAAAAATTCCTTTTCATCCAAAGAAAATACAATTTTTAAATTAAATAGGTAATTTTTTAACCCAAGAAATAAAATTTTAGTTCAAATTATAAATAATAAGAAAATAACAGAAGAGTTCAACTTTTAACCAAGTACTCTTATTTTCAACCTAAAAGATAAATTTTCACACAATTCATTTTCAATATTCAAGTGGAATGAGTAAAATTTTCAGTTTAAAAAATACATTTAAAAAATGTCAATCATTAACTGCAATATTTGAATTTCAAACGAGAAAGATCAATTTTCAACTAAAATGGTGAATACATAAAAGAAATAATTTAATTTTTGACCTAAAAGTTCAATTTTCAACTAAGAAGATTGATTTCTACAAAAAAATACGAATTTTCAACAAAAATTAATTTTTAATGAGTAAAAAGTTAAAATAATTAAAAAAAAAAGAGTTTAACTTTTAAGCAAGTAATTCATTTTTAGACAAAAAGATTAAATTTCAAAGAAAAAGATAATTTTCTATAAAAGTCGATTTTTTAACAAAATACGGATATTTTAAATAAATATAGTTGAATTTTCTATTTAAAAAATCAATTTTCAACTAAAAATGGAAAAGATGCATTTTCAGTTAAAGAAATTAATTTTCAATGAAACTCATGAATTTTCAACTAAAAAGTATAAATTTTTAAGAACAAAAATTTAAGAGTTGATATTTGAACAAAAAATATTTTTATTTAATATAAAACACAATGTAATTTAACCAAAAAATACGAAATATCAGCAAAATAATTGAACTATTTACCAAAACATATTAATATTTAACAAAAAAGACGAATTTTCAACAAAATGAATAAAGTTTCAAAACCAAATAGTTGAATTTTCGACCAGGAATATTAATTCTCGAACAGGAATGCATAGTTTCATTAAAAACCAAAAATTTTTAATTGATAAAAGCGACTTTCTTACAACGAATTTGACTTTTTAAACCAAAAATGTGAATTTTCAACCAAAAATATGAATTTTCAACAACAATATGGAATTTTTAAGCCAAAAGGACAAATTTCGTACAAAACAGTCCAATTTTAAACCCAAAAATATAAATTTTCAACAAAAAATATAAGAGTTAATATTTCAACAAAAAATATTTTAATTTCAAATAAAATACAATATAATTTAACCAAAAAATATGCAATTTTAACAAAATCATAGAATTCTTAACCAAAACATATTCCATTTTTAATAAAAAAGACGAATTTTGAACAAAATGAATAAAGTTTCAAAACCAAATAGTTGAATTTTCAACCAACAATATTAATTCTCTACCAAAAATATATATTTTCATTAAAAAAACATAAAATTTTAATTTATAAAAGGGAATTTTTTACAACAAATTCGAATTTTTTATCCGAAAATATGACATTTAAACAAAAAAGTTGAAATTTCGATAAAATAGTTAAATTTTTAAGCCAAATGGACAAATTGGGTACAACATTGTCAAATTTTAAATCCAAAAATATGAATTTTCAACACAAAAAAATATAAGGGTATTTGTATTATTATTCATTTTCTTATAGA
>JAAAKG020141611.1:0-11816 GCA_010014905.2 Druon quercuslanigerum | reverse complement strand
ATTTCACCCCCATAAGGCTGTTTTATAGGGTCCCAAAAAACCCCATAAGTAAAAAAATGGATTTTGGGAGTTTTTGACGCTAAATAAGATTTTTTGTCTTATATAAATGCAAATTATTTCTAATAAATGAAGCACTACTTTATAATGATAATTATACATTAAAATAATTTTTTAAACAATTTGTTATTGTTATTAGCCATTTTTCTTAGGATAGAGATAAACAGTCGCGGTTTTAAAAAAAAATTTGCCTTTTCTCAATTTTTAATCAAAGGAAGGTAAAACTTAATTAATGTTAACAAAAATAATTTTTTAAACAATTAATTAATAGTTTTAAGATTATTCTCTTAGAATATTGCTAGATAATTGCGGTTTTCTAACAAATTATTGTATTATTGTTAATAATATTCACAACTATTGCTCTACTTTCCACTCAGTGTAAGATAATAATTAATTCAACTCAACAATAATAGTTATTTAAACAAATTATTATTTTTTATAATTATCTTCTTCTGTATGAATGCATACATTTTTACCCACTTTTTACTGAGTAAAGTAATAAATAATTCAAGTTTATAAACATAGTTTTTTAAACCATTTAATATTGTTTATAACTATCTTCTCTCATGTGTTTGCTAGAAAGGTGCTGATTTTTTTTGAATTTTAATCTTTTTGTTATAACAATGAATTAAATTTAACAAAAAAAGTTTTTTTAATAAATTTTTATTGTCCGTAACTATCTTTTTCTATATTATCCTAAATTGTGAAGTTTTTTTTAAATTTTCTACTTTTTGGTAACTTTTCACTTAGAGCGAGGTAATAATAATTCCAAAAGCTCCAACAGAAATGTTGAAACAAGTTATTATTATTTTTATCTATATTTTCTTAGAATAATGCTAGAAAGTTGCAGGATTGTCTGATATTTTGAATTTTTCTTTGACTTTTTAGTTAGAAACAAATAATAAATATTAATATCAATTTAAACAAAAAAACTCTCATTAAGAACTTTACATTTAATATGATCCATATAGAAAATTTGGAAAATATTTTAAATATTTGTTTTAGTGCAGAAAAATATATTCAGAAAAAAGAAAAAGAATGTTTAAAAATGATCAGAAAAAAACGCAAATTTCTAGTACTTATCTAAGAGCAGGTAGTTATAAACAATAATAAATTGTTTAGAAAAATACTTTTGTTAACCGCATTATATATTATTGTACTTCAGAAATTAAAAAGTGGGTAAAAAGTTTAGAATTTCAGAAAAAACAAATATCTGGCAATAATATAGACAATTATTTGAATTTAATTCAATTATTTATTAAATCACTGGAAGTAAAAATAGAAGAATAGTTAACAATTTAATAAAAACATAAAACTTTTTACCTTTAAGCAGATGGAATATTATTATCAATAATTATACATTTTTTGAATAACTATTTTTGTTAACTTGAATTAATGTTTACTTCACTATAATTAAAAAGTGGACAAAAATTTTACAATCTTAGATAAAAACCGCAACTATTTAGTACCTATTAATATAGAACATAGCTATAAACAATATTAAATTGTCTAAATAATATTTTTGGTAAGTTTAATTAAATATTAAGTCATTCCAAGTGAAAAGTGGACAAAAAGTTGTGAATTATAAAAAAACCGCAACTTTCTAACATTTCACCAAGAAAATATTATAACAAATAATAATTAGTTTAAATGAATATTTTCGCTAAATTGCATTAGTTTTGAACTCACTCTAACTGAAAAAAGAAGCAACAGTAAATTTTAGAAAAAACGGCATTTTCATAATATTATTCAAAAAGAATATTATTATAAATAATAAATTGTTTAAAAAATTATGCTTTTGAACTGAAAATAATCATTGCCTCACTTTAATTGAAAAGAGGATAAAAAGTGGGAAATTCCATAAAAAATCGCAACTTTATAACATTTTTCTAAGAAAATATTATCATAACAAAAAATAATTTATTTAAACAATTATTTTTGCTTAATTGCATTATTATGAACTCTTTATAACTGAAAAGAGGACAAATAGTTATAAATTTTTATAATTGTAATCTAAAGGTACAAGGAAAGAAAAAGATTACTTTCTGCCAATAAATCCTTTTAACTATGAATTTGTTTATATAATTTTTTTACAAAATAATCAAATAATAACGAATATCACCACTATAATAATTTAATGACAATCAAAAACCAAAACAATCACTTTATATCTATAAATGCTAAAACTTTGCATTTGTTTATAAAATTTTTTTACAAAATAAACAAGTAATATTGATTAACAATTCTTTATCACTTAGAATTACTACTTATGTAATTTGAAGACGATTAAAAAGAAAAAGTATTAGTTTCTGTCTGTAAACGGCCAAACTATGCAATTGTTTACAAAATTTGTTTACTTAATAAACCAATAATATCAAATGATCAAGCTGTATCACTGAATATTTTCATAATTTTAATTTAAAGGTACTAAGAAAGGAAAAGATTACTTTCTGTCAATAAATGCTTTTAACTATGAATTTGTTTATATACTTTAATAAACAATTAAAATCGATTTACAATTCTTTGTCACTAAACATTACCACTAATGTAATTTGAAGACAATTAGAAAGAAAAACTACTACTTTCTGTCTGTAAACGACTAAACTATGAATTTGTTTACCAAATTTGTCTATTAAATAAACAAATAATTTTGAATGACCAAGCTGTATTACTAACTATTTTCATAATTATGATTTAAAGGTCTAACGAGAGAAAAAGATTAATTTCTGCCAATAAATGCCTAAACTATGAATTTGTTTATATAATTTTTTCATAAAATAAACAAATAATAACGAATACCAAGTCTTCAGCATTAAAAATCACCGCTATAATAATTGAAAGACGATCAGAAGGCCAAACAAACACTTTTTATCTATGAATGATAAAACTATGCATTTGTTTATAAAACTAAACAACTAATATTAATATTAGATGTTAATTTTGTTTGTCTACTGGTCTATATCAATATTGTTAAAATATTGATAAATTTTAAGATTGTGAAAAAAAATGTCTCTATCTCCGCTGGGATCTGAACCCAGGACCTTCCGACCTTCTGAAGTTCCTGGGTTCAGATCCCAGAAATAAATTTGTTTTTAAAAAAGTTTCTATTTTTTTGTGGATGAAAACATATTTCCGAGCGATATAAATTTAAATTCAATAAAAAAATGTGGACCACCCTAAATTGCATATCCTCGAAAAAGCTAGCTCTTTATGAAGGTTCATTCTAGATGTCATATCCATCAGCACTAGATCTGGTGTAGAGAGAACAGAAGTCAGTAGAAAACTATTAAAATGCAATTCCAGCGCAGCAAAAATTCGCTTAAAAGCTTTCAACTGGTTTTATTGCCCCATCATTGGATCTATTTACCTGATAGTAAAATAACCTACAGGTGTAAAGTCACCATTAAAAGGAAATGGATGTGATTTTCAATATCCGAAGAGTTTACTGGTTTCTTATTTGTGCCATAATTCTAGCAGTTATAATTTTAGGATTATCCATAAAATACGTTGACAATTTTGGAATCTTTTTTTCCCCCGTTTCACTCTCATAAACAAAATTATTTTTTCCTTGACTCCCCACCCCAACCCCCGCAATTTCCCAAAGAATTAATCGCTTTAAATTTCCACTTAAAAATAGTTTTCGGCAGAATACATGAATTTTCCACAAAACAGTTAAATTTTTAACCACGTATAGTTCAGTTATGAAAAAATATAATTATCAAAGAGAGAATTAATATTTCTTATTTCATCTATGAATATATGAAGTTTCAATCCAAAAAGACGAATTTTCAAAAAAAAAAGTTTAATTTTCTAATAAAAAAAAGATAATTTGACAAAATAGTTCAATTTTAAACCTAAAAATTTAGAATTTCCCAAAGAATTAATCGTCTTAAATTTCGACTCAAAAATAATTTTTGACAAAATACATAAATTTTCCACAAAACAGTTAAATTTTTAACCAAGTATAGTTCAGTTCTGAAAAAAATTAATTTTTAAAGAGAAATTTAATATTTCTCATTTCATCTATGAATGTATGAATTTTCAATCCAAAAGGACCAATTTTCAAAAAAAAGTTCAATTTTCGAATAAAAAAAAAGATAATTTGAGAAAATAGTGAAATTTTAAACCTAAAAATTTAGAATTTCCCAAAAAATTAATCGTCTTAAATTTCGACTCAAAAATAATTTTCGGCAAAAGACATGAAGTTTCCACAAAACAGTTGAATTTTTAACCAAGTATAGTTCAGTTCTGAAAAAAATTAATTCTCAAAGAGAGAATTAATATTTCTTATTTCATCTATGAATATATGAATTTTCAGGCGAAAATGACGAATTTTCAAAAAGCAGTTCAATTTTCGAATAAAAAAAATAATTCAGCAAAATAGTTAAATTTTAAACATAAAGATGTGTAATTTTCTCATGAATTATTTGTTTTAAATTTCTACTAAAAAATAATTTTCGGCAAAATACATGAATTTTCCACAAAACAGTTGAATTTTTAACCAAGTATAGTTCAGTTCTGAAAAAAATTAATTTTTAAAGAGAAATTTAATCTTTCTCATTTCATCTATGAATGTATGAATTTCCAATCCAAAAGGACCAATTTTCAAAAAAAAGTTCAATTTTCGAATAAAAAAAAAGATAGTTTGACAAAATAGTGAAATTTTAAACCTAAAAATTTAGAATTTCCCAAAAAATTAATCGTCTTAAATTTCGACTCAAAAATAATTTTCGGCAAAAGACATGAAGTTTCCACAAAACAGTTGAATTTTTAACCAAGTATAGTTCAGTTCTGAAAAAAATTAATTCTCAAAGAGAGAATTAATATTTCTTATTTCATCTATGAATATATGAATTTTCAGGCGAAAATGACGAATTTTCAAAAAGCAGTTCAATTTTCGAATAAAAAAAATAATTCAGCAAAATAGTTAAATTTTAAACATAAAGATGTGTAATTTTCTCATGAATTATTTGTTTTAAATTTCTACTAAAAAATAATTTTCGGCAAAATACATGAATTTTCCACAAAACAGTTGAATTTTTAACCAAGTATAGTTCAGTTCTGAAAAAAATTAATTTTTAAAGAGAAATTTAATATTTCTTCTTTCATCTATGAATATATGAACTTTTAATCCAAAAGGACAAATTTAAAAAAAAACAGTTCAATTTTCGAAGAAAAAAACAATAATTTGACAAAATAGTTAAATTTTAAACATAAAGATTTGTAATTTCCCGAATTAATCTTTTTAAATATCCACTGAAAAATAATTTTCGACAAAATACATAAATTTTCCACAAAACAGTTAAAATTTTAACCCAAATCCAAAATCTTGAATTTTCTACTAAAATAGTTTAATTTTGAACGATATAATTAAATTTAAAAAAAGCTATGAGATTCAACAAAAATGCAACAAAAAACTAATTTTCTATCAGTTAAATAAAACAAAGAAAATGAATTTTTTACAAAGTATTTAAATAGAGAGCCAGTAAGATCAATTTTCAGAAAAGAAGTTTTATTTTATACCCAAAAAGACCAATTTTCAATAAACATACATTTTCCACAAAACAACTGAATTTTTCACCTGAAACTATGCAGGTGAATTTTTTGCGAAAATAGATTAAATTTCATCAAAATAATCAAATTTTTTAAAAGATAATAAGCTTTCTAAAAAAAATGCAAAAGTAACATTTGTGGGTTCTAAAATTAATTTTCAACAAAAAAAATACTATTTTTCTTCCAGTTAAATTAAATAAAAAAAACGATTTTTGAACCAAATATTTAAGTTCACATCCAACACGTTCTCTTTTTTTTTAAAGTATAATTATCTACCTAGAAATAGAATTTTCCCCAAAATACATAAATTTTCCACAAAACAATTAAATTTTTTACCAAAAACCAAATAGTTTAATTTTTAAACAAATAATTCAATTTTCATTATGCATAATTTTGAACAAAAAATACAAAAATTACATATTCAGTTTAAAAGATTAATTTTCAACAAACGCACAAATTAATTTGCTTCTAGTTAAATTAGATAAAAAAGAATATTTTTCAACAAATTATTTAAATCCACAACCAATAGAATTAATTTTCAAAAAGGAAGGTCATTGTTATACACAAAAAGACGCATTTTTCACAAAATATTTAAATTTTTCACAAATTATTGAATTTTTTATACAAAGTTAAATACATTTAAAAAACGATTATTAAAAAAAAAATTTAATCCACTTTCAATGAGATCAATTATCATAAAAGATTAATTTTTTATCGAGAAAGACGAATTTCGAACAAAGTACATGAATTTTATACAAAAGAGTTGAACTTTCTATCCAACGAAAAATTTCATCTTTTACAAATTAGTTAATTTTTTCAATAAAAAGATAAATATTTAACGAAATAGTTGAATTTTTAATTAAAGAAAATAAGCTTTTGAATAAAAATATAAGTTTTCAACCGAAAATGGAATAGTTCAATTTTCAGTTAAAAAATTAATTTTCATCAAAGAAAAATAATTTTGTTCTGTTAAATTGAACTAAAAAAACAAAAAAGATAAATTTTTAGAAATGTAGATTAATTTTCAAGTAGAAAATGCAATAATTACATTTTCAGTTCAAAAAATGAATTTTTTATAAAAAAAGTGAATTTTCTTCCAGTTCACTTTAACCAAAAACTACCAAAAAATTGAATTTTGATAAAAGAAGGTTAATTTTCGACTTCAAATGACGAATTTCCAAAACAAATTATTTTACACAAAATGATTAAATTTACTACCCGACTTAAACGTTAATTTTCTACCAACTAGTTAATTTTTCTAATAAATAGTTTAATTTTTTAAAAGAGATAAATTTTTAACTATAAAAAGATGGCCTTCTAACCGGAAATGTATTATTTACATTTTCAGTTTAAAAAATTAATTTTTTCCTAGTTAAATTGAACTAAAAAAGAGGCAAAAAGAATAATTTGAAAAAATTTAGAGAATTTTTCTCTTAAATGTGAAGTAAATTAATAGAACCAAATACAATTGTACAATTATTCTTTTGGTTGAAAGATTTTTTTTTTTTAGAAATTCAACAATTTTGTTAAGAATTCATTTTATTTGGTCAAAAATTTCACTACTTGGTTCAAAGTTTAGATATTTTGTTAAAAATTCATTTTTTTGTTTGACGTTTCGTCTCATTGTCTCTTGGACAAAAAATAAAATTTTTTATCGAAAAGTGAACTACTTATGTAGTTAAAGGTTCAACTGCTTGATTAAAAACTAACTTTTTGGTGGATTCATCTAATTGATTTGAAATTTAAATATTTTGTTGAAAATTCGTATCATTTTTGGATAAAAATTAATTTTATAAACTGAAAATTTAATTATTCGATTTCTATTGAATATTCATGTTTGTTTTATAGTAAACAATTCATTATTTTTGATTAAAAATTTAAGAAATTAGTTGAAAATTTATGTATTTTCTGGATAATTCATCATTTTTGGCAGAAAAATAATCTTCTTATTCAAAAAGTCAACATTTTAGATAAAAATCTACTTGGTTAAAAGTTTAACTGTTTTGTTAATAACTAATTTTTTTGTTTAAAGATTCATACCGTCGGTTAACAATATAAATTTTTTGTTGAAAATTCGTTTTCTTTCTCGTTAAAAAATAATATTTTGTACTAAAAATTTACATATACCATTCTCCATTGAAAATTTATATTTTTTAATTCAAAATTCATTAATTTTATTTAAAAGTGGGACTGCTTTGTTAAAAATAAATTTTTTAGGTTGAAAATCGATTTTTTAAACTGAAAATTGAATTATTCTACTTTTTATTAAAAGTTGATATTATATAGTTAACTATAAAATAAGGTAAAAAGTACAAAATTGAGTTGAAAATTTCTGTATTTTTGTGAAAAATAGATAATACTTGATAATTCTTGTTGTTTGGCAAAAAATTAATCTTCTTTAAAAAAAAATTACTTTTGTTTAAAAATTCAACTACTTGGTTGATAGTTATACTTTTTTTTTAATGATTTTTTTTTAATTTATCTTTTTGGTTGACAATTTCAATATTTTGTTAAAAATTGATTTAATTTTTCTTTTAAAAGTAATTGTTTAAACCTAAAATGTAACTATATGATTTTTTATTTAAAATTTATTCCGTTTGTTGGTATTTTATTTTTTTTTGGTAGAAAATAAATCTTCTTGGTGAAAAATTGAATTTTTTATTAGAAAATTCAACAATTTGGTTAAATTTTAAACTCTTTTGTTGAAAAATGTTTTCTTTTTTTTGTTTAAAAAATGAAAACTTTACAGAAAAATCAACTCCTAATTTAAATATTTTGCTGAAAATTAATTTTTTTTGGATTAAGAATTAATTTTACTCGCTGAAAATTTAACTGTTCCATTATTAGTTGAAAATAATATTTTAAATTAAGAATTGATCTTTTCTAGTTAAAAATTTATGTATGTATTTCGTTAAAAATTCGACTTTTTGGTTGATTCATCTAATTGAGTGAAAATTTAAGTATTCCATTTCTATTGAATATTCATGTATCTTTTATAGTAAAAAATTAATTATTTTTAATTAAAAATCTAAGTACTTATTTTTAAACTGATAATTGAATTATTCTACTTTTTATTGAAGTTTGATATTATATAGTTCACTATAAAATTTGTTAAAAATTACAAAATTGAGTTGAACATTCTTCTATTTTTGTGAAAAATGGATAATACATGATAATTCTTGTTGTTTGGCAGAAAATTACTCTTCTTCGAAAAAAAATTAACTTTTGGTTAAAAATTCAACTACTTGGTTGATAGTTCTACTTTTTTTAATGCCTTTTTTTATTCATCTTATTGGTTGACAATTTCACTATTTTGTTTAAAATTTGTTTCTTTTTACTTCAAAAATAATTGTTTAAACTTAAAATGTAGGTATATGATTTTTTATTTAAAATTTATTCAGTTTTGTTTGTATTTTTAATTTTTGTTTTTTCGGTAGAAAATTAATCTTCTTGGTTAAAAATAGAATTTTTTATTAGAAAATTCAACTCTTAATTTAAATATTTTGCTAGAAATTTATTTTGGGAGTTGAAAATTAATTTTTTTAACTGAAACTGTAACTGTTCCATTATTAGTTAAAAATTGATATTTTAAATTAAGAATTAAACTTTTCTAGTTAAAAATGTACATCTAATTGGGTGAAAATTTAAATATTTTGTTAAAAATTCGTTTCATTTTTGGTTAAAAATTAATTTTATAAACTGAGAATTTAACTATTCCATTTTTATTGAATATTTATGCATGTTTTATAGTAAAAATTTCATTATTTTTAATTAAAAATTTAAGTACTTAGTTGAAAATTCGTTTTATTTCTGGTTAAAAAACAATTTTGTGTACTAAAAATTTTCATATACCATTCTGCACAGAAAATTTATATTTTTTAGTTCAAAATTCATCATTTTTATTTAAAAGTGGAACTACTTTTTTAGAAATGAATTTTATTGGTTGAAAATCGATTTTTTAAACTGATAATTGTATTATTCTACTTTTTATTAAAAGCTAATATTTTATAGTTAACTATAAAATATGTTATAATAAAAATTACAAAATTAATTTAAAATTTATAATACATGATAATACATGATAATTATTGTTGTTTGGCAGAAAATTAATCTTCTTCGAAAAAAAATCAACTTTTTGTTAAAAATTCAACTACTTGGTTGATAGTTATACTTTTTTTTTAATAATTTATTTTTTTGAAGATTCATCTTATTTGTTGACTATTTCACTATTTTTTTTTTTAATTTGTTTTTTGTTTTGTTTTAAAAATAATTGTTTAAACTTAAAAAGTGACTATATGATTTTTTATTTAAAATGTATTCAATTTGTAGGTATTTTTTATTTTTTTGGTAGAAAATAAATATTTTTTGTCAAAAATTGAATTGTTTATTAGAAAATTCAACTGTTTGGTTAAATTTTAAACTCTTTTATTACAAATTTTTTTCCTCTTTCTGTTTAACAAACCAGCACTTTAGAGAAAATTCAACTCTTAATTTAAATATTGTGCTGAAAATTAATTTTTTTGGATTGAAAATTAATTTTCTTTACTGAAAATATAACTGTTGTATTATTAGTTGAAAATTAATATTTTAAATGAAGAAGTCATCTTTTTTAGGTAAAAATTTATATATGTCTTTGGTTAAAAATTCGACTTTTTGGTATATTCATCTAATTCAGTGAAAATTTAAATATTTTTTTGAAAATTCGTTTCATTTTTGGTTAAAAATTAATTTTATGAGGAAAAAATTTAAATATTTCATTCCTATTGAATATTTATGTATGTTTTATAGTAAAAAATTAATTATTTTTAAATTAAAATTTAAGTACTGAGTTGAAAATTCGTTTTATTTCTGGTTGAAAGATAATTTTTTGTACTAAAAATTTACATATACCATTCTCCACAGAAAATTTATATTTTTTAGTTTAACATTCATCCTTTTTTTGTTAAAAGTGGAACTGCTTTGTTAAAAATGAATTTTTTCGGTTGAAAATCTATTTTGAAACTGAAAATTGAAGTATTCTACTTTTGATTAAAAGTTGTTATTTTATAGTTAACTATAAAATATGTTTTTTTGTTTTGATTTTTGTTTTTTTGATAGAAAATTAATCTTCTTGTTCAAAAATTGATATTCTCATTAGAAAATTCAAATATTTGGTTAAATTTTAAACTCTTTTATTGAAAACTATTTTCCTCTTTCTGTTTGAAAAATCAACATTTTAGAGAAAATTCAACTCTTAATTTAAATATTTTGCTGAAAATGAATTTTTTTTTTGGGTTAAAAATTAATTTTGTTCACTGAAAATGTAACTGTTCCATTATTAGTTAAAAATTGATATTTTAAATTAAGAATTAAACTTTTCTAGTTAAAAATGTACATATGTATTTGGTTAAAAATTCGACTTTTTGGTGGATACATCTATTTCAGTGAAAATTTAACTATTCCATTTCTATTGAATACTCATGTATATTTTATAGTAAAAATTCATTATTTTTAATTAAAAATTTAAGTACTTAGTTGAAAATTCGTTTTATTTCTGATTGAAAAATAATTTTTTGTACTAAAAATTTACATATACCATTCTCCACTGATAATTTATTTTTTGTAGTTCAAAATTCATTATTTTTAGTTAAAAGTAGAACTGCTTTGTTAAAAATGAATTTTTTCTATTGAAAATCGATTTTTTAAACTGATAATTGAATTATTTTACTTTTTATTGAAAAGTTGATATAATATATTTAATTATAAAATATGTAAAAAATTACAAAATTGAGTTGAAAATTCCTGTATTTTTGTGAAAAAGAGATAATACTTGAAAATTCTTGTTGGTTGTCAGAAAATTAATCTTCTTCGAAAAAAATGAACTTTTGGTTAAAAATTTAACTACTTGTTTGATATTTATACTTTTTTTTAATGATTTTTTTTCAAAGATTCATCTTATTGGTTGACAATTTCACTATTTTGTAAAAAATTTGTTTATTTTTGTTTTAAAATTAATTGTTTAAACCTAAAATCTAACTATATGATTTTTATTTAAAATTCATTCAGTTTGTTGGTACTATTTGTTTTTGTTTTTTTTTTTTTTTTGTAGAAAATTAATCTTCTTGGTCCAAAATTGATTTTTTTATTAGAAAATTCAACTATTTGATTAAATTTTAAACTCGTTTTTTGAAAATTGTTTTCTTCTTTCTGTTTTTATTTTATTTATT
>JAAAKG020141610.1:0-11816 GCA_010014905.2 Druon quercuslanigerum | reverse complement strand
TAGTTCTAAGTTTCTTCAAATGAGTAATGTGCGTCTAAATTTTTAACCACCTGTAGTACAATGAAATGAATTTTATTGTGTTACAACGGTAACACTTAAGTTAAGTTGTGTTGCGTTAAACAAAATTTCGTTAGGTTCTATTAAGTTCGATTCATTTGTAGGTTAAGATCGAGTTAACCTATTAAATATAGCACACATTTAAGACTGAGAACCGCACGCTTACATAGCTACACGTGTGGTTGAATTGCATTAGTCTAGGTTAGGTTAGGTCAGGTTTTGTTAGGTTATGATAGGGTAAACCTCTATGTAGGTTAAGTGGAAGCTGAATGAAACGGTACCGCAAACACAACGGGACAACACAATGAGTTTAATTGTGTTACGTGAAGTTAAGTTAGGTTAGGTCATGTTTTTTTAGGTTAGGATAGGTTTGACCTCTTTGCAGGTTAAGCCCAAGCTGATTCAAACAGTACCGCAAACACAACGGGACAACACAATCAGTTAAATTGTGTTTCGTGAGATTAGGTTAGGTTAGGCTAGGTTAGATTTATTTGTAGGTTAGGCTCGAGTTGACCCATTCGATGAAGCACACATTTGCTACTGGGAAAATATGCTTCCAGAGCTTTGCGTGTAGTTCCATAAATTTCTGTTAATTCAGGTTAGGTGAGGTCAGGTTCTGTTGGGTAAAGTTATGTTAAATAAGTTGATATTAGGCAAGGGTTGATCCTTCACAGTTGTCGACATGTTTTTGAAGTGAAAGTTTGAATCACTGGCATTATTTTGAAATTTATTTTCCTCAGTGCATGATTTTTCGTCATTTTTTGAGGTTATGGCTCAACCATGACGTGAGGGGTGATTTTTGATACCGAATTTGAATTAAGCGCCCACAATCCATAGGAATACGTGTGTCTTGTTACCAGATCCGTACACTTTTTTTTGTGTGGCTGTGTTATCAAATCAGTTTCTGTTATAGCATATCTGGGATATTTGCGGAATCATTACAATTATTTTCTAAAATACTGCAGGTAAGAGGCTTTCGCTGATTCGTGGTGATCGTCAACCACTGAGAATTTTTATGGAATTTAAATGTTTCGTGGTCGGGCTGTGAATGTATGTGGATCCGTCACTTCTTCTTCCGTGTATTGATTGTAATTTTCGGATAATTTAGATATTTCTGAATTTCCTCCGTTGTCATCTCCTCCATTTCTAAACATTCTTTTTGGAGTTTCCGAGGTTCCTGAATAGTTTTGACTTCTGGTGGTCTGCTTTGAAACTGTCCCAGTTGAAAATTTTGGGGACTTGAAAACATTGAGATTCCAAATGGCCAGGTTTTCCGCACTTGTAGCAGGATATCTTCAATCTTTCGCTTAATGGTAAATTCGTGTTTGGTCCTCTCGCCTGTTGGGAGGTGTCATTGGCTGAAGGTCTATTTGTTATTGGTCGGGGTTGGAATTTAGTGGTTTGTCTAGGCACTTAGCTTTGTCTAAATATTCTATCTTTATTTTTTGCCATTGTCAAGCTTCACGTTTCAATGCTTCTTGCAGGGCTTTTGATAACGTGGTTGGTTTCATGGGTCTAATCTGTGACGAAATATCGTCCCTTAAATTCATTATGAATCTTTTAATCACGCTGTTTTCTTCTATTTCAAGGACCATTTTTCTTTTTGTTCCGGAAGGCTATTCTGCTTGTACTGCATACACGAGGTCCTTAAGGCGTCTCTAAAAAGGAGGCCAAAAGTTTAAACTAAGTTTCCACCTTGTCTATCTGCGTCCAGTTTCGCTCTGCATAAGTCAATCGAGATTTATTGTCCAAGGTTAGTTTCTAAAACTGAATATAATTCGTCGTAGCTTCCTATTGCGATGTGTCGAATGGCTTGTTCGGCGTGGTCACTAATTTTTTCAGCTACTAGAAAGTCGAGAAGTAAGTCCCGATTGTCACAGTGTAAACGAGCTCTTTTGACGCTTTTTATCTATTCGTGGATACTGGCATCATTAGTTAGATTAAGAATTTTAATTGTTCTAATGATATACTTTGCTGTTGGTAGGGGAGTGATTATAGATGCTATTCTAGCGGGCAGCTCATTGGGTCTTTCCATTGATATACTTCTTCGTAGGGGTGAATTCGTAGGTGCACTTTGCTGAGAGATTGGTTCTCTAGTTTCTAATATCGAAAGATCATTGGGTCGTGAGAGCGATTGTCTAATTCTTCGTCTAGATACTTCAGTGATTTTCGTCGTTAAATATAGCAAGTTCCTGTTTCATTCTGAAAATGTCGAGTCTCAACTCATGCATTTCCAATCGCAGTTACTGGATTGGATCCAGATTTAATTAGGAATCCGGTGCACTGTTCGTCGGAGATTGAGCTCTCGATGAAGGTTGAGTGTTGTTGTGGGAGGTCATTGCCTTAAATAATGAAGGAATCAGTTGGTGTGATGAATGAAATGTCTCGTCAATATAGTCAGTCGCGTAAGCTACACCGTTGTTATCTCGATACTTTGCGTATCACATCGTGAAATGTATCAGTCTCGCGTCTGTTATCTCATACGCGTAATTACGGTTTGCTATCGATCTTTAGTCTTTCAATATAGTAGAATGCAATGGTATCAATATGCGTGACTACTGTTTGCTTTGGACGTTTAGTCTTTTAATACAGTGTCATGTAAAGATATCGTCTATTACATTTTTCCTAATTCCAAAGTAAGGGTTTCTATTATTGTTTAGAAAGGCAGTGCCCTGGCGCACCAGGAGTATACCTTACCGGAATTGCAAAAATTTGCCTCGCCTTACGTGAAATTAACTTTGAGTCTCCTTCCACAGACAGCAAGGAGGACTTATTCTCTTTGCAATTCAATACGATTTTTTGTTTGTTTTTTACTTATACTTACTTTTCCAAATTCGCTTGATGGCTTGATCCTCTCTCGTTGGAAGCTGGGAGTTCGTGGAGATACTCGTTTTTAACGTGGATTTGGGTCTTGACTGATGACTGGTCATCGGTCTTCCAAATTGTTACGCAGATGCGTCTTCCGATTGATTGCGGGCCTCGTTCAATTTTTGAATTTTGAAAAACAAGAGTCTTAAGTTATATAGTGGCTACTCAATTCACAATCCATTTTAAACCAAGTTTTCCTACTTTTCCGGTTGTCAGAACACCCGTAGGTAGATCTGGAGTTCAAATTAATGTAAAATTCTTTTTATAAGATTTCTCTATTGTATCCATAGATATAGAAATCGAAAGAGCAATCCTAGCAGGATCGCCAAAATGTTAAGCGTGAAAATGCTTAATGAGCTTTTTTGTGTAAGTTCGAAGTCAGTACAGGTATAGAACTGAGATCCTCAGAGAGGCGGCGCTTTATACATGCTAATTAGACGTAGAGCGGGGGTAACTATCAACTCGTAACAAGTCGTTGGACACAATATTTTTCGGAAAGTTTGCCTCTTAAAAGTACATAAGTTCAGAAGAATAATTTCTTCCGCGTTGAACGAAAATATTGTTATTTTTAATTTGTATGTAAACAGAATTACAAATAAAGATAGCGTATAGATACAAATAGATACAAATAGATACAGCGTATCCTTATAGTATCCACATTGTATCCCTTCCGTATCATGCATGAAAAACTTTTAAAAAACAGCGAATTCCCATCAAAAGGTCGCGGAGTAATCGCAATAGTTTTTTTTTTCGCAATCTTAAAAAGTTTAAGAAAATATAGCACCTATAACGCCTGTTGACTGCTACTTTCAGATGATCGGTTTGAAGTGTAGTCAATAGGCGTTATATATTTTATATTTGTTTTTTATTTTTACCGTTACAAAAAGTATTGCGATTACTCCATAACATTCTAATGGAAAATTTAATGTAGAATCCGAATTGCAGCAAGTTAAATGCCCATCTTGCCGTTTCTTTAAGTTTTTGTTGCAGGATACGAAAGGGATACTATTTGAGCATACGTCAAATTTAGTAATCATTTTTTGAAGGAAATATGTGCAACAAATAAGCAAATAAGTACATTACTGGCGCTCACTTTTTACAAACTATTGCCTACGCCCTTATTCACAAAGATTCATCAGTCTTGGATATCGAGATAGTGCACTCAGAGAGATTCAATGTAAAAATTAGTTTAATTATTATTATACTGTTATTTTATTAATTTACTTAATTAATAATTCTACACAGCAGACGTCGAATTTTGAAACGATTTTTTAAGGGAAAATGTGTAAACTATTTTCTACGACTTTATTCGCAAAGATTCATTATTCTATCGAATTAGTTCAAAAATCCTTACTTTGTTCGACGTGTGCTGCGTAGAATAATTTCTATATATACGATATTGTTGTTTCAGCTGAAAGCAAGGAGTGCTCAGTTTTTAGGTATGGTAAGGTACGTCCTGCATTAATATTTTCTACTACTTTTCGATCCATACATGGACCTCAGTGTAAGTGAGCTTAATCTAGCAGAGGGTTCTTTGTCCATATGCATGTCAAAGTAAGGAAATTTAAAAACTTTTAATTTTTCAACTAGCCATTTAATAATAGTATTATCGGCATCTATGAATTTTCACGAATCCAATGATATATTACTTTCCTAGAAAAGTTGAAAATTTGAAGAAGTTTAATATCAAGAACTCTTTTGAATCTTAGGGATTCCACTAATTCTTTTAAGTGCTTTTAAATCTTTTAACTTTTCGGAATCTTTAAAATATTTTGAGTTTTTTTTATATTTAGACTGCTTTGAGTTTTTTTGAATTGTTTGCGAAGCGTTACATTTTTTGCACTCCTGTAAGGTTTTTGATTTAACGAATTAAAATATTAAGTATTACTTAAAATTAAAAACAAAAAACTGCAATGTAAAATTTATTAAATTTTTTTGAATACTTTTCGATACTTGCACATTTAATTCTTTTTCTCACCTGCAGCTCGTTTGCTCCTTCTGCCTAAAACTAAAATCCTAGGTAACATAACTCCTCCACAATTTCCGCTTTTTGTCCTTTCATTTTCAAAACATAATTTATTTTTCTCTTTTTATTTCTGAAGCACATTACCTTAGTCTTATCTACGTTCAATGTAAAATTTTTTGCCCCGACATACTGTTCAAAGATTCTCATCATTAGGTTCATCCCCTCCTCATCATCTGCTATCAGAACTATATCGTCCGCATATGCTAGAGAGTATAGCTTGCTTTTTCCACAAACCGTTCATCCTTTCCCTTTCTCCTTTAGCTTCTTCTCTAAGTCTGCCAAGATCATATTAAATAGTAGCGGACCCAACGGGCACCCCTGCCTTAGACCTCTCCCTGTCCAGAACACCTGCCGTCTTTTCTTTCTTATCTTCACCCTAATCCTGGTTTCACTAAAAATTTCTTTTATCATTGCCTGCCATAGCACTTTTCTGTTCACTGAGTCAAACGCTGCTTTGAAATCTACAAACAAAGCGACTAGTTTTCCTTTCTTTCTCCCTAAATGTCTTTTAACTAAGTAGTTAAGTACGTAGATGTTGTCTATAGTTCCCATCCCTTTTCTAAATACCTATGATTGTGTGGGATACTTTCCTTTCGTTCTACCTGACTCTCCAATCTGTTTCTTAAGATTTATGCATATATTTTATAGCCGACTGGCATGAAAGTGATCCCTCTGAGAGGGATCCTTCATTCCTTCCCCTTTCTTGACAAGCGTTACCACCAGTCCTGTCATCCAATCCTCCGGACACACATCTCCTGTCCAGACCTGGTTACAGATCTTCAACATCCCATCCCTAACTCCTTCTTTTCCATACTTAATCGCTTCGTTCTCCATCCCACCTTCTCCTGTCACCTTGTTTCTTTTTAGCCTATCTATTACCTCATTCATTTCTTCTCTTGTTATTTTATTCCCTTTCTCCACTTTTTCTTGGGCTATCCTTCTCTCTTCCCCTTCGGTCTTATTTTGCTCTCCCCCTTATAGACCTTTGAAATAATCCGTCCATTCCTTTATTTCTATTTCTTTATTTACATGCTTTCTTTCCCCTCTATCTCTATTTATCACATCCCACGCCCTACCTTCATTGATTGCTTTTTTATCTTCTGCCTTATATGCATCCTTTCACCTTTGTCTTTTACTTTCCAGCTTCTTCTCATGTTCTTTTTTCCTGTTATACTTCTCCTTCTCCAATTCCCCTTTTCTCCATTTACCTTCTCAATCGACCCCTTCAACCATTCAATTAACGAGTTTACTCCCTCCTCTTTTTCATTCCTAAACTTCTACTTTGCCATCTTTTGTCTCAACTATTTTAATTTATCTACCTCTCAGCTTCCCATTTTCGTTTTCCTTTCTCCCCCCTATTTCCATTATCCCTTTGCCGCGCTTATTGACACCTCCTTTTAGTGTGGTTATCACCGGGAAGTGTTCGGACCCTAACTCATATCTCACCTCTATACTCCCTGCCACATGCCGCATTCTTTCTTCAGCCAAGATCTAATCTATTACTGTAGTTCCCTTTCCTATGAATGTGATCTTCCCCTCCTCATATATGCCTCCTTTTCTTTATCCTAAATCCCACCACCTGCTCGCCAGTCAATGCATATAAGCCCCCTCCTATCAAAACCAATTCTTCCTTCTTTTCTTCCATCCACCTCCTTATTATCCTCCAGCCTTCCTCTTCCCCTCTTCTATATACACAAACCACCGCTATTTTGACTTTCCCAACTGTAATCCTTCCTACCATTCGTCCATCGTTTTCCTCACTATCCGTATCTTTTCTACCTTTTACTGCTTATTCTTTTTTCAACCCCGACACCATGCAACCCATCCCTATCCCTTTAACGTGTTCTTTTCTTGCTTCTTATTTCAGAAACAGCCTTTTTATTGCCTTCCAGTCCTTTTCGTCTGCCCAGGTTTCACTCATCATAATCACATCCCGTTTTTCTAACTCCACCCAAAATCCTGTATTCTTGTTCTTCAAACCTGACACATTCCAGAAAGCTATTTTCACGTTCCTCTTTTCCCTTCCCTCTTCTTTCCTTATCACATTTTTCGCTCTTTGCCTATTGAAACCCCCTCTGTTTTTTTGTCTAGATTCTTTTTCGTCTCCTTCTCCCTACCTTTCTCCAAACTTTATTCTTTTTTCTTTATCTCTTCTGATTCTTTGTCCCAGCACCGTTCCTCTTCATTAATCCATAACCTGTCTTTCCCAATCCATACCATGTGCTCCTTTTTCCCATCTACCCAAGCCTTCTGTCCTATTTGCTATCTCCTTTCCCTCTCCTTCTATGCCAGATCTTCTTGAATTATCTCCCTTCTTCCTCTAAAGAATTTTTTTTCTCCATAATTTTCTTTTCCTCTACCTCACTTCCAACGTTTACTAGAAACATTCCTTCTTTTTCTTCCTTCGTCCCTCCTATTCGCTTAACCCTTTCTACCCTTACCGGCTAACGAAAGCGAGACGTGTGCAGGACCTAATTAATATCCAATAAATGAAGACAAAATGTGAGCAGGACATACTCTATTTCCAGCCAATGAAGCGAAGCCATTAACATGAATCAATCAATATCCAGCCAACGAAGACAAGACGTCAGCAGGACTTAATCAATATATGGCCAATATATGGCCAATATAGGCAAGACGCGAGCAGGTCCTGATAAATATTTAGCCAATAAAGGCAAGGCATGGGCAGGACTTAATCGATTTCAGCCAGTGAAGCCAAGCCATGAGTAGTACTTAGTCAATATCCCGCTATTAAAGGCAAGACGTGAGCAGGAACAATTCAATATCTAGGCAATGAAGGCAAAACATCAGCAAGACTTATTCAATATCTAGCCAATGAAGTGTAGACGTGAGCAGGTCTCAATAAATAAACAGCCAATGTAGGCAAGATGTGAGCAGGTCTTACGCAATTTCTAGCCAATGAAGACAAGCTATTAACGGAAATTAATAAATATCCAGTCAATTAAGACAAAATGTGAGCAGGATTTACTTAATTTTCGGTCAATGAAGCCAAGTTATTGACTGGACTTAATCAATATCCAGTCAATGAAGGCAAGCAATGAGCAGGGCTGAATCAACATCTGGCCAATATAGGCAATATATCAGCAGGAATTTTTCTATATTTGGCCGATGAAGACAAGACGTAAGCAGCTTTTAATAAATATTGAAATTTAACGTCATTCCAATGATGACAATATGTGAATAGGTTTAAATAAATATTCAGCTAGTAAAGGCAAGATGTGAGCAGGGATTACTTAATTTCCAGTCAAGCCATTAACAGGACTTAATCAATAACCAGCCAATAACGATATGACAGGAGCAGGTCCAATGCAATATCTGGCCAATGAAGGCATGGCATGAGTAGAACATATTTAATATCTGGTCATCGAAGACAATGCGTGGGTAGGTATTAATAAATATTTACTAATAAAGTCAAGAGGCAAGCAGGACTTAATCAATTTCCAGCCAATGAAGGCAAGCCATGAGAAGAGTTTAATCAATATGCAGCTAAGGAAGAAAAGATGTAAGCAATACATACTTAATTTCCAGGCAATGAATCCAAGCCAGTAACAGGACATATTCAATATCTGACCAATGAAGACAAGACATGAGCAGATCTTACTTAATATTCAGCCAATGAAGGCAAGATTTGAGCAGAGCTTACTCATTTTCCAGCCAATGAAGCCAAGTGATTATAGGGAATTAATCTATATCCAGCCAATAAAGACTAAATGTGAGCAGGTCTTACTCAATTTCCATCTAATGAAGCCCAGCCATTAACAGGACTTAATCAATATCCAGCCAATAAAGAAAATACATCATTAGGACTTATTCAATATCTGGCCAATGAAGTCATGATATGAGTAGAACAATCAATACACAGTCAATGAAGGTAAGACGTGAGCAGATCTTAGTTAATATTTAGCCAATGAAGGCAAGATTTGAGCAGGGCTTACTCATTTTCCAGCCAATGAAGCTAAGTGATTATAGGGAATTAATCTATATCTAGCCAATAAAGACAAAATGTGAGCAGGACTTACTTAATATATATTCAGCTAATGAAGGCAAGATGTGAGCAGGGCATACTTAATCTTCAGAAAATGAAACCAAGCTATTAACAGGACTTAAACAATATCCAGGCATTGAAGGCAAGACCTTATAGAACTTATTCAATATCTGGCCAATGAAGGCAAGACATCATCAGAAATTATTCAGTATGCAGCCAATGAATGCAAAACATCTGCAGGACTTATTCAATATCTGGCCAATGAAGGCAAGACCTGAGCAGGGCTTACTCATTTTCCAGCCAATGAAGCTAAGTGATTATAGGGAATTAATCTATATCTAGCCAATAAAGACAAAATGTGAGCAGGACTTACTTAATATATATTCAGCTAATGAAGGCAAGATGTGAGCAGGGCATACTTAATCTTCAGAAAATGAAACCAAGCTATTAACAGGACTTAAACAATATCCAGGCATTGAAGGCAAGACCTTATAGAACTTATTCAATATCTGGCCAATGAAGGCAAGACATCATCAGAAATTATTCAGTATGCAGCCAATGAATGCAAAACATCTGCAGGACTTATTCAATATCTGGCCAATGAAGGCAAGACCTGAGCAGGTCTTATTAAATATTCAGCTAATGAAAACAAGATGTGAGCAGGGCCCACTCAATTTCAAGTCAATGCAGGCAAGTCATTGGCAGGATTTAATCAATACGCAGCTAACGAAGACACGACGTAAACTGGACTTATTTAATTTGCAGATAATAAAGGCAAAACATCAGCAGGACTTTTTTAATATCTGGCCAATTAAGACGGGATCTGAGCAAGTCTTCTTAAATATTCAGCCAATCAAGGCAAGATGTGAGCAGAGCTTACACAATTTCCAATTAATCCAGCTGAAACATTAACAGGAATTAATCAATATTCAGCCATTGAAGACAAAATGTGAGCAGGACTTACTAAATTTTCAGCCAATGAAGCCAAGCCGTTAAAAGGGCTTAATCAATATCCAGCTAATGAAGACAAGACGTGAGCACGACTTATTCAATTTCCAGCCAATGAAGTCAAGCTATTAGCAGGACTTAATCAATGTATAGCCAATAAAGGCAAGACAAGAATAAAACTAATTCAATATCAGGCCATTAAAGACAAGACGTAAGCAGGTCTTAATAAATATTCAGGCAACGAAAGCAAGATGTGAGCGGGGCTTACTGAATTTCCAGGCAATATTGGCAAGCTCTTAATAGGACTTAATCAATATCCAGCCAATGAAGACAAGAGATCGACAGAAACTATTCAATATCTGGCCAATGAAAGCAGTACGAAAGCAGGTCTTAATAAATATTCAGCGGATAAAGGCAATACTTGAGCATGACTGATTAAATTTCTAGCCAATAAAGGCAAGCTATTAAAAGAATTAATCAATATACAGCAAAGGAAGACTAGATGTTAGCAGGACTCACTAAATTTCCAGCCAATGTATCCAAGCCATTAACAGGACATAATCAGTATCCAGACAATGACGAAAAGACATGAGCTGGACCAATTTAATATCTTGCCAATGAAGACAAAACAACATCAAGACTTATTCAATATCTGGCCAATGATGGCTAGACGTGAACAGGTCTTAATAAATATACATCCAATTAAGGCAAGACGTTAGCAGGACTTACTCAGTTTCCGCCAATAAAGGCAAACTATCAACAGGACATAATCAATATCCAGCCAATGAAGCCAAGATATAAGTAGGACTTAATGAATATTCAGCCATTGAAGGCAAGTCATGAGAAGAACTTACTCAATATATAGTTAATGAAAAAAGGCATGAAAAGGACTTATTAATGATCCGGCTAATAAAGACAATGTTCAAGCAGGAATTAATCATTATCCAGCCATTAGAGGCAACACATGAGCTGGAATTAATCAATATCAAGCTAGTAAAGGCATGCAATGTGCAGGCACTAATCAATATCCATTTAATGATTGCAAGACATGAGCAGCACCAAATCAATATCAATCCAATCTTAATCTCAAATGGGAAAGCACCCGACCGGAAATCGGAAGTCCTGTGACTCGATTTCCAGGGTTCAAATGTTAGAGGATCCTCTTGTAAAAAATATAATTTTTCAAATTTATTTTTTATCTTGTCCGAAAAGACGTTAGTTTTTTTTCTTTTACTTGAAAGTGCACTCCATGAATAGTTTTTATTCCTTCTTCAGCAGATTGTTAGTTATTATCTATGCTGATCGATAGTAACTACTCTATTAATAATAGGCCTTTCCTTTCAAAATGACTTGCATCATAAGCGGTAGCTTACTTTGATGAAACAGCATTTTTCATTTAAACTCTCTAATTTTTGAGAGTGAACTTCATCAATAGTTTTGATTTTTACTTCAGCTGATTGCGAGTTGCAATCTATACTGATAGATAGCCACTAATCTATTGGTAATAGGGATTTCCTTTAAAAATGACTTGTATTATAAACAAAACGCCCAGTTTAGGATAGCTTACTTTGATGAAACAGCATTTTTCTTTCAATCTTTCTACTATCTTAAATAGCAAAGCACCCGCACGGCAATCGAAAATCCTGTGATTCGATTTCCATTGTTCGAATGTTAGAGCATCTTTTTTCCAAAAAATGTAATTTTTTAAATTTATTTTTCATCTTATCTAAAAAGACGATAATTCTTTTAATTATTTTAAGAATTAACTTGTTTAATAGTTGATTATAGATATATATATATATATATATATATATATATATATATATATATACGAGTGTGTTCAAAAAGTATCGCGAATTTTGTGTTTTTTCAAAAATTATTCATTTATTCATGAATATCTATTTTGTCCCC
>JAAAKG020141609.1:0-11817 GCA_010014905.2 Druon quercuslanigerum | reverse complement strand
AATTAATTTGCTTGCAAATTTAAATATTTTTAATTGAAACGTCGTTTTTTTCAAAAATTATTTTTTAAACTTAGAATTAAAAAGTATTTTTTTTTGGTAAAAGATTCTTCTTCTTTGTAGTAACTTTACATAAATAGTTATATTCAACTAATTGGTTAAAAATTATTACTATAACTATTGTATATAACTATTTTTTTGAATTGAAAATTTACGTTTTTGTTGAAAATTTATATTTCCGAGCAAAAAATTGGAATTTAAATAGATAATAGATTAAATAGATTTAAACAGATTTCCAAAATTATAGAAAAAATAATCTGGAAGATTTTCAAGCATTGTAAAAAAATTTGCAGGTTTTATTAAAAATATATCAAAGTTGAAAAGATTCCAAATAATTAAAAGTAAAATTATGTACGAAAATTTCATTTAAGATTCCTATGAAAATTATAAATGTTTTTTTATTTTAGAAAATTAATTTTAAGAGAATATTTAAGAAGATTTCAAAAGATTTCAAATATCTTAAACAAAAATTAGAAACTTTTAAGCTATTTTTTTATTTTGCTGGATTGATTAAAAGTTATATTAAAGAATCAAAAAAATTTAAGAGATATTTAGATATTTTAAAAAAATTATAATAATTGAAAATTCGAAAAAATTCCAACAAAAAAAGATTCTGTGAAATTCTTCAATGATTTTTTGTTTTAAAAATTATTTTTGAGTTAATACCTAAAAAGAGTTTAAAACTAAAACAAATTTGAATGAATAAATAAAAATTAAACAATTAATAATCAATTGTTAAAAATTCGTTCTCTTTTATTTTAAAATTAATTTTTTTAGGCTAAAAATAATTCGTATTTTTTGGTAGAAAAATAATATTCAATCAAAATTAATTTCTCCCGAGAAAAATATATTTAATTTGTAGAAAATTCGTTGTGTTTTTGTTGAAAATTAATCTTCTTGGATGAAAATTCAATTTTAGAGTTGATAATTAATTCGATTGTCAATTTAAATATTTTTAGTTGAAAAGTCGTTTTTTTCAAAAATTGATTTTTGAGCTTAATATTTAACCATTTTAATTATGTTTGCACTTTTTTCTTAGTTGAGAATTCCATTATTTGGTTAAAAGTTCCTGCATTAGATTGCATTGAACTGAAAATTTACGTCTTTATTGAAAATTCATATTTCCAAATTAAAAAATTGATCTTTTTGAATAATCCCCGGTCAATATTTTTAAAAAGATTTTTAAAAAGATTTAAACAGATTTTCAAAATTGTAAAAAAAAATAAGCTGGAATTTTTAACAATTTTTCAGGTTTTATTAAAAATGGCAGGCAAATGTCGAATCATTTTAAACGATATTCAGAAGTTTTGAAAGAATTTTAAAAATAATTGAAATGTCAAAAAAATTCTAAATAATTAAAAATAAAATTTTATACGAAAATTTCATTAAGATTCCTATGAAAATTAAAAATGGTTTTTTACCTTAGAAAATTAATTTTAAGAGAATGTTTAAGAAGATTTCAAAACGTTTCAAAAACCTTAAACAAAAATTAGAAACTTTTAAGGTATTTTTTTTATTTTGCAGGATGGATTAAGAGTTCTCTGAAAGATTCAAATAAATTTAAGAGATATACATAAATGAAAGAAAAAATAAAAATAATTTAACATTTAAAAAGGTTTTAACGAAAATGTAGATTTTTGAAGTTTTTAAAACAAATTTAAAAGAATAAATAGAAATTGTACAATTATTACTTTAGAAGAATCGATTAGATTAAAAGATATTTAGAAGTTTTGAAGAGATTAAAAAATAATTCCAAGTTCGGAATGATTTCAAAAATTTTTATGTTTGATGATCATTAAATAAATTTTGACGTTTTTAAATGATTTTTTTAACTTTTCAGATAATAAATAAATAAATTTTTTGATGATTTTTGTTTTTAGAAAATAATCTTCGCATAATATTTAAAAGATTTAAAAACAAATTTTTATGTATAAAAACAATTGAACAATTATTAACTTGTGTCAGCTTAAAAGTAAATGAATTTATCTTCTCATTTTAAAAGTTGTTATTAAAAAACATTGTAATCTTTCAAGTTTTAATGCTTTTTAATGAAAATTGCTTAAAACGATATAACTTAAAAAATTCAAATTGTTTAATTCATTCTTCAATTTAGAACATTGAAAATTATAGCGTGAATTTTTTCTGTCCCTTCGATCTGCACAATTGATGAAAATTAGAATTTCTTATTTTGCAGTTTACCGAAATTTATTTTAAAATTGGAAAATTAAAAATGTTTCTTTATTTAAAAAAAAATAATTTTAATTAATGTAGGTCTTAACTTTTAAAGTATTTTTTTTTTTGATTAAACGTAATTCTCATATTAATATGAAATTGAAAGTCATAAGGTTAATCAATTTTAAACTGAAAGCGTTAAAAAAATAAAAATATGTACGACAGTAACATTAGTCAATTTTGAAATTAGTACCATATAAATTTTATAAATTTCCAATTCTGTGTATGTAAAAATTATTTTTTAGAATCTTTAGTTTGTAAAATTATTTTATTTTAAATTTAAAGCACTAATTGTTCGGTCTTAAAACGATCAACCTGAATTAATAATATAAAAATAATATATTATTAATTATTTTATTTTAATTATAATTATGTATTTTAATACATATTCATAACTGAGGATTTACATATTGAAATCATTTCTAATTTTATAAAAAATTGTATCCAAATATGTAATTTTATTACCATTCAGTTTCCGGGACATTTTTCGGATATTTTTTAATTGAAAGAATTTCAAGATTTAATCTTGAAAACTTAAACAAATTAAAATTAAAAGCGTTTGAAGTTAAAAATTGTAAATAAATTTTTTTTATTTTATCAACTGTAAATATAAATAAGTATGTAAATTATTTTTTAAATGGATTTGAACTTTAAGTATTGAAAAAGTTAACTATTAACAGTGAATTGATTTGACAAAAAAAATGTAAACGCCCGATTAAAACTTTATAAACTATTTTGAACATAAAAACAGCTTCATAATAAAAACCTATTTAATTGAAAAAAATTTAATTAAAAAAACAGAACAGCTATTTAATATTTAGTACCTAATATTTTACTGTTCATTTGAGACGATTAAATTGAAGCCAAATATTTAAAAGTAAACAATTTGAAATTAAATTATTTGACATAGAAAGCCTTGATTCGCTAAAATTTCATAGAGCTTTTAGATTTTGAACGTTACTTTAATTGTTCCATTTAAAAAATATTTATTTTGTAAGTGAAATTGTTGAATTTTGAGGTATAAATAACAATTGAACTCTTATTATTTGTAGGAAAAATTTGAAAAAATTTCAAGTTATTTTTATTTTTATTCATTATTGATTTATTGATTTATTGTTGATTTCAAATTAAAATTTAAGAAGGTTATTAAGATTTGTGAAAGTCTTCAAAAGAACAAAAAGATATTCTCTTAATATTCCTAGGAAAATTGAAAATGATTTTTCATTTTTAATACTTATTTTAAGAGAATATTTACAATCAGTTTAAAAGATTTTCAAAATTTCAAAAAGAGAATCTGGAATATTTTTAAGTTTTTTGTTTTAATTTCCTGGATTTTCTAAAAAGTGTAGGAAAAATGCAATCAATAATTTTTTAAATTAATCGAATTTCCTACCATTTTTTAAAAATCCTGTCAATTTTAAAAGATTTCCTTAAAATCTTCCAGATTCTTTTTTGACAATAAGAGGTGTTTATTCTTTTGAAGCTTTCAGAATTCTTGAAAATAATTTCAAATAAAAAATTTTTAATTAATTTTTTCTCTTTTTTTAATGAATCAAATTTATTTTAGCGTAATCATCAGGATTGTCTAAAAATTGTAGGGAAATTCGATTCATTTTAAAATATATTTAAAATTTCTTAAAAAATTTCAAAAATAATTTAAAGTTTGAAAAAATTTAAAACAACTTGTAGATTTCTCAAGATTTTGTGATAAAAATTTAAAGCTTTTCAAGACTGCTTAAACTATTTCAAATAAAAAAATTATAATTCTTATATTTTTAATGTTTCTATCTTAAGATCGCTTAAAATAATAACGCGGATTTATATTTTTTGCACTGAATTAAAATTTTTAAACCCTACAATTTATAAAAGTTAGAAATTCGAAATTTTGCTGTTGAACTGCAATAAAATTTTAATTGTTAATTTGTAAAGTATCAATACCTTTCATTGTATACGTGTAAATTTTAATTTAAAAAGTTTTAAACTTTAATTTTAAATAATTAAAAGTTCAAGAGTTTCAGGGTAAATATAAATTTTAAACTATTTAATTTTGGGTGGAAAATTCAAGTGTTTTTTTTTAATTGATGTATTTTGTTAAAAATTCGTCTTTTTGGGTAGAAAATTAATCTTAATTTATAAAAATTCATCTTTTTGACTGTGAATTGAACTGATTTGTTACAAATCAGTCATTTTTGTTTTAATAAAATGGGTAGAAAATTTTGTTTGTTTGTTGAAAATTCACTTTTTCAACTGAAAATGCAACTATTCCATTACTGGTTAAAAAACTATTTTTCTTTTTTCGTATATTCAACTTTTGCATTTAAAATTCGACTATTGTTTTAAAGAATTAATTACTTGGGAGAAAATTTATAGTTTTGACTGGAAAATTATTCCTGTATTTGGTTAAAAATTTATCTTTTCAAGCAAAAAATAAACTTGTTTTTTGAAAAATCGTCATTTTTTTGTTGAAATTAAAATTTTTAAACTAAAAGTGTAATTATTAGATTTTTTGTTAAGCCATTTATCATCTGCACGAGTCTGTGATTTCTCATCAAGAAAGAATCTTTTTTATGACTCGCTGTTGATATTGAGCGAGTGGTCGATGATTATAATGGGTGGATCCGATTTTTATAAATATTATCATTATCGAGAACATTCATAATTATGAGAGGGATCAGAGTCAATCCCCTTTTTTCCCTACTTTCGAAAATTTTCTTAAAAAGTTGTATTTAAAATACAAAATTTGAATTAGGCAAAAATATTATTTATAATATTTTGTAACCTGCAGAATTATTTATTGTAATTAATATAATTTTTTTCAAAAGACAACTGAAAAATTCCGAAAAATAAAATTCGCGACACTGTAAAATTCCTGAATAATAAATTTCCCACATTATAAAATTCCTGAATTTCAAACTTCTCGAATTATAAAATTTGAAAATATAAAAGTCCTGAATTGAAAAATTCCCGAATAATAAAATGTTTAAACTAGAAAATTAATACTGATAATAATTTTAAGGGAATATTTAAAATAGATTTAAAAAAAAAATTATCTATAACTGGCAATTGTACAGTTTAAAAAATTGTAAATCTTTTAATTTTTAATGTTTCTAAGTTACTTAAAATAGTACAATTTTACTATAAAACGATTTTTTTTTTCATGTAAAAATAGTTTATATTTTTTGGTTATAATAAATTATTTTGGTGAACAGTTTATTTATTTTCTCGAAAATTCAATTGTTTTGTTAAAAATTCATTTTTTAAATTGAAAATTCTATCAATTAACTGAAAGTTTTTTATTCGTCCCTTTCATATTTTTATAATTTTTTCTGAGTTTTTTATGCATCCTTTATCCTTTTTCTTAGTTGGAAGAAATGTAATTTGGTTTATTTACATTTTCTGAATTGGAAGAGGCTATTTTTTTCTTTTTAAAATTTTTATTGAGTTTAAGGAAAGAATTTTTTGTAATTGGAAAAGGGAAATTTTTGTTGGGAAGCAGGAAATTTCGGTTTTTGCATTTATCCTGAATTGAAAGAGCGACATTTAAAAAAAATTTCTATCGAGTTCAAAGAAAGGAAATATTGATTTTAATTTTGTTCTGAATTGGGAGACGAACATTTTTTTATTTTTAACATTTTTATTAATGTGAGTTCAATTTATAAAAGTTTAAGATCAAAATTTTTATTATTTAATGACATTTATTTGTAAATTATTAAGCGTTTTATAATTTTAATGTTTAAAAGTCCAGATATGAGTATTTTAATTTGTAGTTCAGTTTTATTACTTCAATTGAAAAAGTTTCAGTTTAAAATTAAGATTATTTAAATTTCAATAACTATAAACAATCTTTTGCTGAATGGGAAATTACCGGGATTTTTTTCTCGATAAAAACTTTTCTTGAAAATTCAATTATTTTGTTAAAAATTAATTTTTTACATTGAAAATTCTACCACTTAACTGAAAGTTGAACTAATTTGTGAAAAATTAATTTTTTTGTTTGCAGGTTCATCTCTAGTTTTTTATTCATCTCTTTTTTATTTTTATCATTTTTTCTGAATTGGAAGATGCCATTTTTTCTTTTTAATATTTTTTTGAGTTTAAGGAAAAAATTTTTTAATTGGAAAAGGGAAATTTTTAACTTTTATAATTGTTATGTAGTTGAAAGGTAGGAAATTACGGGTTTCAATTTTTTCTAAATTATAAGAGGAACATTTTTGTATTTTTAATATTTTTATAGTATTGTAAGAGTTGAAATTGAAATTGAAAAAGAGGAAATATTGATTTTATTTTTTTTTTTCTGAATTGGGAAACGAGCATTTTTTTATTTTTAAAATTTTTATTAATGTGAGTTCAATTTATAAAAGTTTAATATTAAAATTTGTATTATTTAATGACACTTATTTATAAATTATTAAGCGTTTTAAAATTTTAATATTTAAGAGTCCTAATATGAATATTTTAATTTGTAGTTTTCATTTTGATTACTTTAATTGAAAAAATTTCAGTTTAAAATTAAGATTTTTTAAAACTCAATAACTATAAACAATCTTTTTCTAAATAGAAAATTATCGGATTTTTTTTCTCGATAAAAACGGCCATCCTGTAATTCAATTCACCCTTTTTGTTTATATTATTTTTGGAAAAATGTCTGGACTTTGACGGAAGCTTCTTATCTATTCGTTATTTTAGTTTAAAAAATTGTTATCCTCCGTGATAAGAATTACCAAAGGAAGATTAGTTCTAATTTTAGTTTGAAAGATAGAAAGTAGATTTCTGCTACAAAAGCTGTCGGTAAGGTAATTCCCTGAAAGTCTGAGTCGATATCAACATTATCAACACCATCAACACCATTGGAATTCCTGAAAGATTGAGTGTCGATAATAATAAAAGTTTTCAAAATTATTTAAAAGAAAAATTTGTAATTAATAAAATTTATGAATTAAAGCGATCACAGTATTTCCCCTATTCTATTGCTTTTCCCTTTTTTTAAATTTCCCCTTTTCCACTATTTTTGAAAAAATCCCTTCTTTATTTTTTTTTGAATATAGACATATTTGAAAATACAATTTTTAATTATAAAAATATTATATTAAAAATTAAAATACCGTGAAATATGCTACCGCGTCTAGTGTAAGTTTTTTTTCGATTTCAGAATAATGTATTATAATTAATATAACTTTTTATAATTTTAATATATAATGTTAATAACTATTATTTATATTTAAAATACAATTTTTGTTCAAAGTATTAATTACAGCAAGAAATTATTATTATTATTATTCTTTTTATTATTTGAAAATTAATTTTTTTGTTTAACATTCATCTTTTGGTCGAAAATTATTTTGTTTTATTTTAAAATTAATTTTTTTAACTGAAAATTTTACTATTCAATTTTCAGTTCAAAAGTTTTAAAATTTAATATTTATGGATAGAACAAATTAAATTTTTTTGGTTAATGATTTGTATTTTTGGGTTGAAAATTCATCTCTTTTTAGACATTTAATCGTTTTTGGATGAAAATGAATTTATTTGTTAATAATTCATATTTTTGGGTTAAATATTAAAATGTTTTGTAGAAAGTTCGTCTATGTTTTTTAATGTAAACTCAGCTGTTTTTTTTAATGAAATTTCTTTTATTTACTTCAAAATTCATCAATTTAGTATAAAATTTAACTATCTTTGATTAAAAATTGAATTCTTCTTTTTTGAAGTTTCAACTATTACATTTTTTGTTAAAAATTTATATGTATTATTTAAAAATGAATTATTTTCAATTCATCTTCTGTTTGTTGCTGAAAATTTTTTCTTTTTGGTAGAAAATTAAACTATTTGTTTGAAAATTCGTATTTTTGGGTTTCAAATTTAATTTTTTTTGTAGAAAATTCATATTTAAGGGTTAAATATTAAACTCGTATCGAAAAAATTCGTCTTTTCGTTAAAAAAATTAATCGTTATCGGTTTTAAAATTCAAATGTTTTGTATAAAATTCATTTTTTTTTTGCCTGAAAGTTAAAAGTTTGATAGAAAATTCAATTGTTCGATTATTAATCAACTTTTTTTAATATTTATATTTTCGCTTAAATAATTTAACTGATTTGTGGAAACTTTGTTATTTTCGTTTAAAAATTAAACAGTTTTTGTAGAAAATTGGTTTCTCGTCATGAAAATTCAACAATTTGGTTGAGTTTTTTTCTTTCTTGAGTAAAAAATATTTCTCGATTGAAAATTCATCTCTTTTGCTTGAAAGTTCAAATATTTCTTTATAAATTCATTTCTTGTTTGTTGAAAATTAATTTCTTAACTGAAAATTTTAAAATTATTTTTTTTGAATATTGATAGTTGAAAATTCATCTTTTTGGTTAAAATCTGTCTTCTTTTTTTATAGAAAATTAATCTTGATTGAAAATTCATGTTTTTGAGAAAAAAAACTCAAATATTTGTTTAGAAATTCATTTTTTGTTTGTTAAAAATAAATTTTTTAAACTGAGTATTTAACTATTCCATTTCTGGTTGAATATTTATATTTTTTAGTTGAAAATTCAACTATTAGGTTGAGTTTTCGTCTTTTGTAGAATATTTATCTTCGTAGTTGAAAATTCGTGTGTTTTGCTTTAAAAATTATATATTTTTTTTAGACATTTTATCTTTACTGGTTGAAATTAAATTTTTTTGTTGAAAATTCATATTTTATGCTAAAATATTCAAATCCTTTGTAAAAAATTCGTCTTTTCGGTAAAAAAATTAATCGTTATCATTTTAAAAATTCAACTGTTTTGTACAAAATTCATCTTTTTGACTTGAAAGTTAAAAGTTTGGTAGAAAATTCAACTATTTGACTATTAATAAACTTTTTTTTGGAATATTTACATTTTCGCTTTAGTAATTCCACTGATTTGAAGAAAATTTGTTATTTTGGTTTAAAAATTAAACAGTTTTTGTAGAAAATTGGGTTTTCGTCTTAAAAATTCAACAATTTAGTTGATTTTTTTTTCTTTCTTGACTAAAAAATATTTCTCGGTTAAAATTCAACTCTTGTTAAAAATTCATTAACTATTTGGGTAACAAATCAAATTCTTTTTTAGAAATTTATCTCTTTTGCTTGAAAGTTAAAATATTTCTTTATAAATTCATTTTTTGTTTGTTGAAAATTAATTTCTTAACTGAAAATTTTAAAATTACTTTTTTTGAATATTGATACTTGTTAGTTGAAAATTCATCTTTTTGGTTGAAAACTGACTTTTTTTTATCGAAAATTAATTAAAAATCAATTTTTCACACTGAGTATTTAACTATTCTAATTCTAGTTGAATATTTATATTTTTTAGTTGAAAATTCAACTATCAGGTTAAGTTTTCGTCTTTTTTTGCTTTAAAAATTATCTCTTTTTTTCATTTTATCTTTGCTGGTTGAAACTAAACTTTTTTGTTGAAAATTCATATTTTATGCTAAAATATGCAAATCCTTTGTAAAAAAATTCGTCTTTTTGGTTTAAAAATTCATCGTTTTCGGTTTAAAAATTCAACAATATTGCTACTAGTTAGTTGAAAATTCATCTTTTTGGTTAAAATCTGTTTTTTTTTTATAGAAAATTAATCTTGATTGAAAATTCATGCTTTCAAATTCCATTTGTGGTTGAATATTGATATTTTTTAGTCGATTTTAGTTATTTTTTAGTTTAAAAATTATCTCTTTTGTTAGACACTTTATCTTTATTGGTTGAAATTAAACTTCTTTGTTAAAAATTCATATTTTATGCTAAAATATTCACATACTTTGTAAAAAAATTCGTCTTTTTGGTTTCAAAATCCAACGGTTCCGTTTCAAAATTCGTATGTTTATTTAAAAAATTCGACTGTTTTGTGGAAAACTTATCTTTTGGCTTAAAATTTACCATTTTTTTTGTTTACTCAAAAATCTATCTTAGGTAAAAATTCAACTCTTTTGTTTAAACCTCATAATTTTTATTTAAGACATTAATTTTTGTAAGTTTGAAAAATCGTCTTTGTAGGTTTAAAGTTGGAAAATTTGATTAAAAAATCGTCTTTTTTGCTTTAAAGTTACACTAATTGTTTGCAAATATAACTGCTTGATTAAAAATTAATCGGTTTTTATTAAAAACTGAAGTATTTTATTAAAAATTCATCTTTTCGTGAATCCATTATTTTAAAAGCTTTTTTGGTCATAAAATTTGAAATATTGAAAAAAATGTATTATAAAAATAAAAATTAATTTTTTTCAGGTGAATGGAGAGTACACGAGTAGCAATTCACACCAGGAATACATTCTCGATGACGACGAGTGTCCTTTGGCGATCCTGATGAATCATCCTTCAACACGTGGTGAGTCTTAATCAAATTTTTTCATTAACACTATTAAATAAAGACTTTCCGACTAGAATTCTAACTTTATAGAAAAAATTTTTAAAATCCCAGAGGCTCTATCGATCCGGGAAATCGAGAAAACCCCGGGAAAACCACGGAAATTTTATTTACGATCGGGAAGTTTTTTATTTTATCGCAAAGTATACTTTTTTTCAATTTTCTTTATTGTTATTGTTTAGTCGATAATAGGAAAGATAAAAATCTGATTGCATCACGTATCGTAATATACCATCAAAGTCTGTCGATTATTGTTTAATTTTTTTTTGCAAATTCCATTGATTTTTTAAAAAATTAAAATAAAATCTGAATTTATTCTTTTTGTTTAAAATTTTTTTTCGAGTGGAAAATTAATTTATTTTGTTAAAAGTTGCATATTTTTTGGTTAAAATTCAACCAAATAATTGAATTTTGTACTAAAAGGAACTTTCAATTTAATTAGTTAATTAATTAATAATCTAATGCGATATAAAATTAGTAATTTTTCTTTACTTTTGATAATTTCAAAATGTATATTAGGAACCTTTAATATTGTCGTCATTATTATTATTATTATTATTTGATATTGTTTATATTATTGATATTTCTTTCAAAAAGAATTTTTTTTTTCATTCAAAAAATACGATTTTCCAAGCAAATAGTTGAATTTTGAAACAATGTAAACTTTCAATTTAATGAATTAAATAATGAATTAATTAATGCGATAAATAAATAGAAATTTTGACATATTTTTGATAATATGAAAATTTAAGTAGTATGAGTAGCGTATATTAGGACCGTATTTTAGAAAAAATCATTATTTGTTATTGTTTCTAACCAAATAGTTAAATTTGGTATAAAATAGAAAGAAATTATAATAATTATTATTGTGTAATATTGTTGATATTATTGATATTTTCATAAAAAATAATTTTTAATTTAATTGAAAAACAGTTCAATTCATTCAAAAAGATGATTTTCAAATCAAATAGTTGAATTTTGGTACCAAAATGAACATGAAAATTTTATTTCAATTTAATTAGTTAATTAATTATTAATTTAATGCGATAAATAAATAGGAATTTTTACTTACTTTTGATAATGTCAAAATGTAATTAGTATAAGTAGCGTATATTAGGGACCTTTAATATTATCGTTATTATTATTATTATTG